>VUQR01037053.1:25968-52762 GCA_015108515.1 Hemichromis elongatus
CACCCTTTTTTAATTTTCCCCCCCCCCCCAAAAAAGGCATGAATAGTCCAATGATGAGTGCAGAAAAAGGCATGTAAAATCTATCTCAACATACCTCTCTACCGTCTGCAACAACGGAAGCCTCCAGTTTAGTCAACAAATACTGACTCAGCTTGGTATGCAAAACAACCGGTTTGGGCCTTCAGCCTTCAATCCTTGACTTCTCTAGTCAGTCTCACATATCCTTGGGCAAGATACTAACCCCAAGTTGCTCTCCTATGCATCAGTCGGAGTAGGGATGTGTGTCAGTGTTAGACAGAAGGAGAGAAAAAACTGCTTACGTGAATTGATAACTAAGACAGCGGTCCTCGACCCCCCGGGCCATGGACTGGTCCGTGAATCATTTGGTACCGGGCCACGAGAGTTGGGGCTGGGGTGTGAAATTTATGGTTTTCAGGGTTTTTTGAAAGAAATATTTACGCGCTACCATAGTGACCAGAGGACATTAAGGGGAAGAGAGGAGGATGTTACTCTGAATGTTGTTGGTGCATTTCAGGACAATGCTGCTAATAAAGTTACACAATTACTCAGTGAATTCCTATTCCTTATATTTACAAAATACCAGTTTTTGTCTTGGTCGTATCATTTTATTTTGTTGTATTTATCCATGACACCTTAAAGGCCAGTCCGTGAAAATAATGACATTAAACCGGTCTGTGGCACAAAAATGGTTGGCAACCACTGAATAAGTTGTATAAAGCACTTTGAGTTCTCAGGTAGAGTAGAAAACCACTATATAAGAACCAGTCCATTTACCATAACTATGTTTCCAACCTCCATATTTTCTGTAAATAGCAGAAAGGCATCTGTAAAATGGTTGTGATTTTGGATCACAGGTCTTTGTCTTGTGAAGGAAAAAAACAAAAACAAAACCCCAAACAAAAACATAAATGAGCAAGTATGGAAGATAGAGACCTGGAACCATTAGCAGTAAGCATTATGTTACTTTTCTAGCCCAGTTAGTAATCTTAAGACATTAGCTCATGAACAACGGATTTATAATTATCTGAAAAGTAAATCTCATTTCAAATACTTTTAGAAAAGACAGCGATTCAAGATTCTCAGTGTCAAGACCAGGGCCAAAGCACCTGTCAGGGCACAAGGTTAGAGCGCAGAGAAGGGAAGGTTAAGGGCTCAGTGTATATCTTTCAAGTCCTTTGTTTTGAACTTTGTTTGAACACTTTAATTTCAATCAGCAGTAGATTCTAAAAACTTCATATATAGAATCATGAGTGAAACCTGACCCCAAAAGCTCGAATTTTGCTGACTTTCTCCACAACCCTTTAAAAAGTTTTCTTTTGCTTTCCCCTAGAAGTTGTACTTCTACCACCATCCTTGCTGTTGGGGAATTTTTCTACAGACTCTAACTCAGGTTTCTTTCAGTGCCATGTCTGTTCCTTAAGATTTCTTTGGTCGGTGTACTTGTACCTAGGGCAGAAATGTCTGGAAGCAGATCACGCACTGTGTCGGAGCCGCTTTGCATACTTACTCATGAAATAAAGCAGGAAGAGTGCAATGTTTAAGTTAAAAGAATAAAGTCGTTGTTTTACTTAATTTACTTCTGTTTCCTTCAGATGGGATCCTGATTAAAACTCAAATTTCCCTCATGACATTAATGGATGTGTTAATCATGTAAGCTAGGTTATGCACTTTTAAGGTATTATTCCCATTTAAGGTATACATGGTAATAGTTATCATTAGTATATACATTAATAAATGGTTCTTAGACACTTAAGATATACATGTTAATAAATGTTGTAGATACATAAATGATTAAATTGATTCTTGTTTTTCAGTGTACAAACCACCTAGATATGCTATGGGTTGGTGTCAATCCTTTGAAAACTAAAGCAATTTAACAAATGTAATTAACACAAGTGCATTTATTCATTTCTCATTATTATTATTATTTCCAAAATAACACAGTGTCATCACATTACTGGCTATAAGGGACGTTTTATAGCTATTTTAAATGCAGGTACACCAATAGAAGCAAGGTGTTACAAACAGGAAAATCTGACAAAAATGTAAGTGTTGTGCTAAACCATTTCTGGGGTCAGACATTGCAGTTTTTTCTAAATATATGTTTTAATGATGTGATGTCACCAAAAGCAAAGATAAGTGGATCGGTGTACATAGACCCTCTAAAAGTAATTACCATACAACATCACTCTAAAATGTCTAAAACTTGCTTTTGATGTCAAAAAATCAAGTTTTACTACGGTACTTTAAGGTATTTTCAGTATATGTTGCAGAAGGTTATTGGGAAAAATTAAAGTATTTAAAAATCTTACTACTAAAAATTCTTGGGCCCCCTTTTGAAATAGATTGACTGGACTAAAAGGCCCCCCTACTGGGTATATGAAGAATGCTTAAAGCTTTCGTGCCTATTTAGAGTAATGCGCAGACATTTTACACCATCTCAATCTGTCATCCTATATGTTGTGTACACATGGAAGAAATCAGTTTCTGTTTGTGCCATATAGAATCTTTAATATATGACATTTCTAGAGAGGGAAAAAAAAAACCCAACAACAACAATCATGGCACAGACGGAGTGGGGGTGGGGTGGCTCTCATTGGGGTTCAAAAGTAGAATGTAAGATGTCTGTCTTTGTCTAATCCAACACATTTTATTTTTATAACTGAGAAATCTGTTCAGGGACCCCAATGTTTTTTTTTCCAACTGTCAGGGTGTCATTTGTCAGAAAAAAAAACAACACAAAAAAAAACAACGTGAAACTGAATTCCCACCCCCATTCCTTCTGTATGTTATGAGGTTTTAGCTCTTTCAAAAATGCAAGGTGGGTGTCTGTTTCAGATGGACACGTAGACACAGCGACCTTCCATGTCACATACACACTGTGTAGAGAGTACGGACGGTCTCCTGACTTCCTCTTTTTTTGACTTTATTATACCGTTTAACTTCATCCTCAGTCAGTAAAATATGACTTTAAGACGACGAAGCATTTGGACTATAGTGAGCATTGTCCCTCATGATTGAGATGTTAACCTTCAGGGCAACGCTTGCTCTTCAGCATCTCATTTTTCCCTTCCCTCTTTTCTCTGTTCTCCTCCTCCTGCGTCTTCTTCGCTCCCCTTTACCCTGGTTTCTCTTCTCTAGCAGCCTGCACAGTGATGCTCTAAAGCCATTAGTGAGTCCTAGCACCGATAATGAAGCCACAGAGGTGGTCTGAGCCAGTATGGCATTGGCGCTGGAACACGGGAGGAGGGTAGATTAGGATAATTACCTAGCCATGGTGGAGCAATGAAAAAAAAAAATCTCTGACTTCCTGCAGGCCTTGAACAGCAAAGGAACACAGTTCAATCAGGTGCGACACCAATTGCTCAAAAAAGAAAGAATAAAGCAAATTGAAAAATTAGTTCCAAGCATTTTTAGTGAACATCGTCTGTATATTACACTTTTTAAAATTTTTATTTTCTGTTTTTGCAGGTGTTCTCCACATTTCGCTCTTATGTATATATATATATGTGTTTATTTGTTGTTTGTAAGGCTGTGATTTAGGTCTCTCACACATACTGTAAGGACATCCTAAATATCCACGCTCACAGAGACTTTGAAGAGCCTATGAGGTCAGGTTTTAAATTATGGTCTGAACCCACACCAAGCTTTCTCCCTCCACTCCTGTAAATCCATTTTCCACACAATGCATTTCAAATCAAAGCGGCGTCACCATAACATGCCTTAGGAAACATTAAGCCATAGTGCGTTACTTTCATGTATGATAGCATAGCCCCTGTATGCTTTGATGTGCTCACGTTTTTTTTTTTAATGCTTTATTAATAATAACACATTGGCTCCTTCTCACACCACCATCAGCTTCTGATGCACCTTTCTCTCCTCCTGAACAACATCCCTCACTCTTTCCATGCCTCAGCTGCGTCATCCCTCCCCAGCCCCTGAGCCGTGTCTCAGGATTGGTCCGTTTGGGTTTAGGAAGGAGATTAGAAGGAATGACATGAGCCTTGAGATGAAGAGAGTTACAAAGACCTATCAGAGGGCAGAGAGTACAGAGTGCAGAAACACCATTGGCTACTGAGGAAATCAGACATGTCTTCATTTCTCCCAGCCATCCTCGCTGAGTGTCTTGCTTTCATTTCCTCACCCGAGGAGGGAAGCATAGGGGGGTGGGTGAGGATCAGGATTTGAGTTTCTGTTTGTGAGTGTAAGTGTGCGTGGAAATGTGTGTTTGCTTGCGTGTTGTGTGCAGTAAACATAGAAATACACAGGGATGAGCATGTAGACACTGATAGCACTCACCTCCTCCAAAGCTGGCCAAAATACAAAGCAGCCTGCGCATTCCTAGTGTTGTCCTAGCTGAACACTATGAATGGGATGCCTGATTCATAGACATGCAAGCTTATCTCCTAATAAATTGCTGCAGCTTTATCACTGGATGTTTTACATCTGTGTTTAAATTGCAAAAGTATCCCAAAACACACAATTGCTGTTGAGTATTTGCTGATATTTTCCTTCTGGCAAATTCAATATAATGCCTGCAATTTACTGGATCACTTAACAGTTTGTCACAATAACATGTGTACTCCTGCACACAAACATCTGCTGATTTAATTTTCTTCTTTTGTGATATCTTTGTGTTTGCATACCTCTTTGATCATTCTTCAATCTTTCTGTTATGTAGTATGATTGAATTGTGTGTATTTTATTTTCTGATTTTGATTGATCCTTTCTTCCCTACAACTTCTAGAGTACATTTTTTTCCAAGTCATTCATCTGTGTTTATAGTCTGTGAAAAATAAATATGTATTAACATGCTGAAATAACTTGTTTCTGTCTTTATTGCTTTCATCATGTACTCTGTCATTTCCAAAAACCCTTAGCTGATCTAGATTTATTCCATTTATCAGGTGTGCACTTGTGCCAATTATGCAGCGGTTTACATACTGATTTGACAGAATTTCACCTTCCTAAAACACACAGTTTGGTGATGGTACAAGATGTTACTCAGTATGTGTCTGCTTGTTAGGATGCAGTTACTTGACTCTGGCTGTCTTCAGAGTGATATGACTGGGAGCAATGTGGTTGAGACCCAGCCTAATCTCTCCGCCTCAGCCATAATAGATCTGTGTGGTCTAAAGGCCCTCTGGGGGCACCTGGCTCCCCTCCCTGCCATCTCTGGCTGAATCGAGTGTTGAGGCCATCGCAGCGCAGAGACCAAGGGTCAGCTTCAAAGGCCTCCTGCCCCCTTCCTGCCACCTGGTGTTCCATTTCGGTCGAAGGGTGCATTTCCTTTCCAGTCCCTCCACCCTCTGTTGCCCTTCTCAGAACAGGTTAAGGACATGGAGCTGGTACAGCTCCTCCCTGTGATCTCCTTCCGCCTCCTCCCTAGCCGCTCACATGCGGAGACAGGGTGAGGGATCAGTCCCACCCAAACATCACAGAGTCACACCATCATTTGAAATATAAGTCTGCTTTTGATTTAATTGAAGCCCAACTATATATTTGTCTATACATTGAAGTAATTTGGTAGTATATAGTGAAAGTTCTGCTACACAATAAACTTGAAGGTGGGTAAGGAACTTCAAATCTGTAATCCACTTTTTGATTGTGCAAAGTGCATCATTAAAATGTTCCAAGTTTAGTCATAGAGAAAATAATTACATCCACACAAAGAAATAATATTTATAGCATACCCTTTAATCAAATTATAACACAATATGTGTACATTGTTCCAACAGTTTTTTCAAAGGTAAAAGCTTGTTTTTAAAGGAGCATCAAATAAGTAAACTTTTTGGCGGTCACTTGAAACACATTTTATTATTAACTGAGCACCATATCATCTCCGGTATGAATAACTCTCTCTTTCCCTGTTGGTCAAGTAACAAATGGCAGGACTATAAAACAAGCATTTTTATCTTCGTCGGGGCTGCCGGACAATAAGCTCCAAGAATACATATTAATCAATTGAGATTTTGAATCTTTTTATAAAGCCGGGCCATTTTTTCCCTCCAATACATTAGCAGATCTCAGTATGTCCGCTACTCTTGTGAACAGGGATGAGAAGGAGAAAGAGGGAGAGGAAATAAAGGTCTGATGAGTTTGGCAAAGAGAAGATGGAGGCTGAGACAGATGGCATGAAGTCTGCAGCACTCTGGCGTGGCTCGCCTGGTGCTAAAATCCTCCTCTCTCACATTCCAACAAATCCTACCAGGAGGCTGGGGAGTCTGTCACACCACTCCAAGTATCCACACAGCTCGCTTCACCCTCCTCCCCCATCCACTGTTGCCCCCCTCGTGCAGCCGAGCCTCTGGCCACTCTGTATCACATTTCTACTATTTTATTCTAACGTACGTATAGATTCACATATTTCCATGTATAGCGGCAGGTCATTTGGACCGTTACAGACCTGGTAAGATAAGCAGCTCCAGGGGTGCAGATAAGAAGAGAGGCCAAGTGGATAATGAAGAGACGCGGCCTTAGTGTCACTGCAGTATAAAAACCTTATTCTGTAAACACTGGGGCAAATCATAAGGGAAAGACTATACCATTCATTTATATCATAGGAGACTTAAGAAGCTTTTTGATTAGTTTCACCACAGTCAGCATCAGCCAATGGTCTTTAAGAACAGCTGTGCTACCCAATCTCAGTCCAAACATGCTGCTCAGACCCTTATTTTAAGGCTTCCCATGGGTCTTACAATCCAAAATGGACAGTCGTTTGACTGTGATTACATATAGCACAAACTAACAACTGGATCACGGGCTCCACACGACATCTTCATCTCCAGATACTGTATTGGATTTCCTTTGAATTTCTGAAGCATGCTTTCTTTCACCATCTCAAAGTGGTTCATCTAATAAGAACAGTCTAATTTATTTTACACTATGCTCGCTCCCCATGTCTCTTCCTCGCTGTCTTTCTGCCTGCCTTCTGTTTGTTCTAATGAATGACTTCTGAAATGAGGTGCTGCTGTGAGGAGGTCACAGAGGGCTTCAAAATCACATTACTGTTAATGATAATAAAAAGAACAATCTGTGTTAAACCTCTTGGATGTTTTCTTTTCTCTCTCCATATGGAGAGAATTTTTCATCTGCTGCTATTTTGAACATCGTCATGTTTGAAAGTCTCTGCAATTAAAATGCGCACTAAATATTTTCATTTTTGTTTTTGTTTTTTCTTATGTGTGTTTTTAGCCAAACATTGTCTGTTTGCAGAAGAGTGTGTTCTGATTAAAAGGTATGCAGTGGTGCGCCATCTGGATTACAAAGTACATCACCAAGCACAAAAACATGGTACAGCATAAGAAAATATATTCCCCACTGCAGCACTATAAGGTATACCAACAACACCTAAATTTCAAACACAACTGTACCATTTTATAAACAGATGCAATAAAAATAAAGGTGATTTTACCTCTTTGTGTGTACAGAAGTAACACTGCAGTTCAAACAACCATGACTGATTTGCATCTTATCATATGTATAGTTGTAATGTTTATAATTGCAGTCAAATAATAACAATAATAATCTGAACAGTGTCAGAATAAGTTTTGCGACAAAACTCACAAATATCTCATTTGGATCAACAACTTCAGGCAAATTCAAACAAGCTTTATATTTCCTGCAGATTTTCAACACTAATGCATCATATGAGAATCTGACACCAAAGTGTTTGCTGGGGTTGTTTACGTGGATGTCATCTTCACAAGCAGATCACCATCACCACAGAGACAGAGTTTCTGGCTGTCCTTCCTACGTGGCAGGGCAGCATGGCGTCCCTAGGCTCATTGGCACTGCAGCTGTCACCCACAGGATGGGAAAGTGGCAGGGTCGATGACTGCACGGCGTGGCTTCTGGCAGCATCCCTCCCTTCCTGGCCCGGTGAAAGGGCAAGGATAGGGAGCCCAGTCTCTCAGTGCATTGATCGAGGGCCAGCCCTCCATTAGCCACCGTTAGAGCTAAAGGTCAGCTAAGGCCAACGGATGGGTCCTGCATGCGCATCCTATGGAGTGACTCATTCTCACATCCAGGGATTGAGTCCTTGTCACTTTGGTCTGCGTTACCCCCTACTTCTGGTGGCCACATGAGGATGGCCATTCCTCTTAGAATAGCCCCCTCCCCGATGAGCTGATGCACCCTACTCAGTGACATTTTTTTTTTGGTTTGGTGTCAACCACATTGTGCATTATTTTTGCTTTTACAGATATTACTATCTCCTGCCAAATTAAAACAGCCTTCCATCTCATTTTCTCCAACAGAAATTGCTTAATAAATGAGCAGGGCCTGATTTGCGCTGATGATCACAGAGCAACACAATTGCATCAAATTGCTCACCCAGAGATGGTGCACCACATCGTGCTGATCACTGAGTGGCAACTACTGCCTGGTGTGGTTTACATTAATGCAGCCAGGCTGTGAAAGGGGATAATTGTGGTGCTAAATGCTGTAGAGGCTGACAGGATCCATTTCTTGACTTGTCAAGGGCAACAGCAAAAGAGTGGGTCATGCCGGGGTCTATCCACACAGAGAAAGACGAACTTGTTCGCACAAACATGCATGCACACACGTGGGCACATGAACACACACATAGCCAGACAAAATCAGCCGCACTCCACATAGAGATGATTGTCTCTTTCTCCTGTCAGGTTGGGCTTTTTTTCTAGCCATAGAGACCTCATCCTGGGAAATTGAGCAATTTCTGATTGAAAATAGTGCCGGTAATTAGAGCACTCACTATTTGTAACCACTTGGCAATACATTAGTATGCAAAGCTGGCAGCCAGCTTATCTTGGGGAAAACGTTTGTTTCCTTAATTGCCCTCTTAGGACAAAAGTGAACGGGGTGGGTGGGGAGGGAAGAGAGTAAAATGTTAACGTGCTGCAAGCCCACAATAAGAATGGAGCCTGTGTGTTGAGGGGATGTGACTCCCTGAACACAGGGGTTAAACTCCACTAATAGGCTGCATACAGCACACATGGGTGCACACACACAGATACAGAGTAGTGGAGCATGCATACACTCACATATGGGCACACACTGACACTGGCACACAGGCACATGGAGGCACAGACAACAAGACAACTATGATGAGCCCATACATTCCAGGACACACACAATTAGGCACAATTAGCTCCACAGACATACTGTATTGTGTAATATTAGACACGTAAATACAAGTGTTCAGCTCGCCAGTGAATTAAATGGGTCTGTGTTTAAATCCATTAAGATGTGCAACACAGAATGGCTTTAGTTCAGTCATTTAGCTTTGATAACTGTTTCTGAAACACTCACTGTGCAGTCCAGAACACTCATGTTTATTAGGAGACCTGAAACATGATATAAAATTGTGCTCATACTTGTCATCTAAGTAATGTCAATGTTTGACTGCAATCTATGTGAAATATTACAGTTAAACATATTATAATTTGTTAATAGTTAAGTCCAATAGTGCCTCAGTTATTATTCACACCACAATTCTTTAAGGACCTTTTTAGACTGTAAGCAGATGTGAGTCTAACATGTGAAATTCTCCATGGTTTTCTTACCATTTTAGGCAAAGTAAGCTGGACCCTAATATCAACTTATTTACACACAGAAAAAAAAAGTTTATTTTTTTAATTAGAAAATGTGATGCAAATTAATTCTTTCTTTGTTTACTGACTCCAGAGGCATTTTACTTTGAAGTAGTTGCTGAATTACTATGATTTCTCCTGATTGTCGGACAAAAGTATCTATAACTTAGAGGACCAGACACTTTCTGCATTTCCTAAAAACACAGACAAAATAAAACTTTCTACCTCATGCAAAAACCAAGGTAGAATTATTAAATAACCATTTGCTCATAGATTAAATTAGTTTCTAAGATACGAAAGCTGTATGACTGAAGGCATATGTTTAGTTAAATAGACAGGAAGGTGTAGATATTGATATCGAGAAAACGTGATTTTAAAAGTAATAAATCTTGTTCCTACATATAAACAGACTAACTTCAATCATAAAACTTTATTCCTTCTGATAAGCTAATGACGCAGTCAGACCTCAGATATGGTTTGTATATGTATTTCCTGAAGACTATTAGCCCTTAACTCAGTTCAAATCTTGTAAGCTGGTGCTTGATATTTTTTGGGCCCTTTAAAAAAAACATGAATGAAGTTAATGAAATATAAGAAACTGCGATGACCCGCTGTACTGTTCTCCTCTTTGATGAGGTTATCACCACATGTTGAAACTCATCTTTCCAAGTCTAATCCGCTTACTCACAAGCAAGCACAAAGACGCAAAATCATTTCATATTAAGCACAATCAAAGTCAGTCAGCGCGGGCTTCTAAATTGCAATAGAAAACGTACTTTTTTCAAACAGGCACATTTGAGTGATGAAAAATCAAAACCACTGCAAGCGCCAATAATGGAAAATGTTTTATTTTTAAATCACAAATAGACTATGGCTCTAATATCAGTGGCTTACTCCGTGATGTGCTCTGCTGTAAAAAAAGAAAGAAAAGAAGTGATTTTCTATAAATTAAAATACAACAAACATAACTTTGGTTAAGTTGAGATTTAATTTACATGAACTTTTTTTTCGTCGAATTGTTCGGTCCTCAGCCAAACTAAAAAGCACAGTAACGCATAAAATGTAATATTTAAGGAGCTGGGTGTCAAAATTAGTACTCTGAAAGCACTTTTTGTGTCCTCGTTTTAAAGTTTTTAATCTATTCCCCAACAGCTCGGCTTTAATGACTTTCACCAAATACTAACAACAATATAAAAAAAAACAACAAACTCAAATGATGGGAGCGGAGTAGTTTGCGAAAACAATCCGTATTATTCATTTCAAAATCAACAGAAGCCTTGAAGCTACAGGTGGATGAATATTGATGAATACGTCACGCAGAGTGGGGGCCTATACGGGCCCTCTGATGTACTCTTATTACAAAATTTGCATTAAAACTGTTTTCCAATTAGTTTTTTCTTTGGCCACTAAAATCATGAATTGTAAAGAGGCCATGGCGTCGCATATCGCCGAGTTTGACTTTTATCGGTATCCAATTAAATTTCCCTCTTTTGTCTCCGACATCTGTTGCATTTCATATTTTCAGTAAGGACACATGAAACGAAGTGGACTAAACAAAAGTTTATGGGAGCAGAACAGATCGGAAAAAAATAAAATATGTTTAAATTCACACGGCAAAGTTTACGCAAAAATAAAAGCACAGATTCTAAAATAACATATACATCACATCTGCTGGATCGCACCTGACAGACGTGAGGGACAAAAACGCTCGCAATGCTTTTAAAAATATTTGGAAGAAATCGTGGTAGGATAAGCTGATATAAAGACAATTTAGTTCAGGGGATGTTTTAATTGGGCGGCGCTAATAAACCGGTCCCTAAATTGTTTGTCTTAATTGTTCAGAAACTGGAAATATGAAGAAATACGTGCAAATGTTTATTTACACCTCAAAATCACGTGCACGCGCGGTGGGTGGGCGATGAGACTATATGGGTGGGTGTTCCACATGCTCCAATTTCATGTCACCAATAATATCAGTCAATCAAAACTAATAATTATAGATTCGATAGGTCTAATTAAAGGTATTTATCTCTGCCTGTGTTCACTTGGTTATTACTCGAATTCGGGGCTCCGTTTGACAAGTTTAAGACACCAACAGGATGTTTTCCATTCGTCTTTGTAGGATAAACTATAATGGAGGCTCCGACTGAATTCAGTGTTTTTGCATTTTGCCAAACAAAACCTGAACCAACACAATAATGAATGCCGTGTTGCTTTAAAAGGAATCCCCCATTTAGACCATCTCATAAGAATGTAAGGCTTCCTTAAAGTTGTGAGGGCCAAAATGGCTTTTGGAGAGCTGAATCGGTGTCCGTGTGTACACACCATGTCCAACAAAAGCAGGGGCTAATCCACCTAATTCACACAATGCACAGGGCCCTGTTTACATGGGATATACTCACACAGGGGCCCTCTGTCTCGTCTTCTCTGTAGAACAGACCGAACAAGGTATCCTACAGATGTTTTCCTCTCTCTCATGTGATGAAAGGCAATATGAAAGATCACCGACAGAATCTGCGTCAAATCTAAATCAGAGAATGTGACGCTAAGCGGAGAGCATAAATATGACTCCGTCCCCATCTTTCATCTTATTTTGCATTTCTTTCATACTCTCCCAAAACAATTCCTCTTTATGTAGCATTTATGTTGCAGTGTTGGAAAATATTACTCAACAAAATGTGTAAAGTTTTCATTTATCAAAGAGCTAAACGTATTTATATTTGAACATGAAGGCCTTTTGTTTTAATATTTGGTCATAACTGGTCAGTAACATAAATCACAACCACAGACACCTAATTGTATTCTTTCTTTTTTAACTAAAACAAGTCACCTGTCGCAGTTCTCCACACAGCACCTAAACACATCACACAAATAAATAAAAGCTTTAATCTAAAGAAGCTCGCACCTAGGGACTCTGTTGCGCACAAATGTAATTAGTAAAGTCAAGTCAACATGTTATGAGTCAAAAAAGAATAAATTACAAAAAAAACAAAAACCAAAAACATCACATTCCGTCTAATTTGTAGCAAGACGTTAAATGTACAAATAATTAAACTGTACCCTGATATTTAGCTTACAGCATCAACCTTTAATGTATTTTAATATTAAAATGTTGATTTCAAATTCGGCCTTTAAGTTTAAAAATGTCTTTTACACGATATAGCAAATAGGCCTATGTCATACTGATAATAATAATAATAATAATAACAGTAGTGATTATAATATATTTTATATAGGTAGTATATATGTGATTATATATTAAAGTGTAACATCTTTATTTTCCTTACGGGCATACACTGAAACTACCCCAGGTTTCCCACAATTATATTAATTTTCTATTCAATATGAATATTTCCTTTTATACTCGGAGAAAATTTCCAAATGACACTTCGCATCTGTATCTATTTTACCTAATAATGTGTAAAAATGTTCCAACCAAAATAATATGAATAATAATAATAATAATAATAATAAAATAGCTTTCGACAGACTGCTCCCAGTCCAGACTGAAAAATTATGTTATAATAATGTTCCACAACACAAAGGGTTAATATAATAGGCTACCTAAGGGAACGGGACTAACACCGAACGGTACATTGTTTTATTTTACACTATTAACTATTTACTATAATAAATTAAGAGATCTGGCAACCGCGACGGTTTTTTTTAATTACTTTCATTAACGTCCTAGATTTCCTCTTTATTCGACTTAGAGCCATTCACGTCGTCCCCGTCTGTAGGTGTGTTTCACTGTTTCCATAATTGCATTTTTTCCAGAAGGGGTAGGTAATTACTTCGGCACAGCCAGGTAAATTCCGGCGCTAAATTGAAATATTCTGCTTTAATCCTCACTAAATCCCCATTCTCAGGACACGGTGATGTGAGCAGCAGAGGAGTCATGTGGTGCTCCGGTTGCTTCTTCAGGTGAGCGTCGCGTCGCAGGGGGGCGGAGGATCTGCTCTCGCCGCCATAAGCATAAAACAAGATTACTAGATCTTTATCGTCGTTTCAGCCCCCCCACCCCCCCTCGCAGAACTGCTACTTCACAGTCTCAGGTTCAGACGGGGGAATGTTGCATAATGAGCAGGAAATGAATTGTAAGTTGTTTGGGAGAGGGGTATTTTAAACTTAAATTAATAAGTCATAAATAAACTTCCCTGCGTGTTTTCCAGGGGGTTTATAAGCAGGTGAGCTTGTTTATGTAAATTAATCTGGAGATGCATTACAAAAACAGCGCTTGATAGCTTTGCTTTTGTTGCCATTTGAAGCAGGAGAAGCTCTTCACGATCAGTAGACATTAAAAATAACATTTTTGTCGTCTTATAAACAAAATGGAAAAAAAACAAAAAACATGTAGGACTGAGCCAGACTATATTCCAGGGTTTTAGGTATAGTGTCTCTTGCAGGAGTAAATACTGGCAGAAGTTTGTACCTTCTGCTTGTCATGGTGCTGCCTGAATTTACCTTCCCCATATCTTTAATTTGTAGTCACCAAGAATAAAAGGCTGAATCTCAGCTCTGGCAGCTCCCACGTCAGTCTTTGCAGGAGTGGGTGACAGAGAACAGCAGAGGCAGATAGCATGCTAAAATCGCATCACTAGAGACCCCACATCAAAGTAGACCAAACCTCATATTGAGTGAACTTTTAAGCCAGAAAGACTGTGTGACATCAGAGCACCTAAAATGTGACTGTCATGTTTTTCAAACTTCGCTGAACACAAGCTCAAAGACTTGAGAAGTATTCAATGGCAAGCGCCGTTCAAACGCTCACACTAAGATTAGCAGTCTTTGTCTTACAGGAACCTCAAAGACCAATTAGATTGAGAGATGTGTGTGACGAATTTGTCAAAAATAAGATGATAGATACCACTTTGGCAGTGAGCAAACATGGCTGGGGATTTCAGTCAAGCTCAGTCATTGACAAGACACTGTCAGACGGTGTGTCAACTTCAGGAGACCTGCCAGTTGAGAAAGATACAGCTTGGGATTGAGACTGATCAATTCCCAAACTGCCAACAAGACGTGGCTATGATAGCTGCACTTTATTTTGTGAAGTAAAAAAGTAAGGATTGCTTGGATATATTGTCAAGTTTTTATGCATCTTAAGCCTTCACCATCCCAAGATACAGAAGACAGAAAAAAAAAACTGGTGCATAATATTTATCTGCCGTTTCAAAACTTTAACACCAGAGTTTTAACCTTTCCGTATTTCTTTTTTGGACATACGGAAGTGGCATATAGTGTACGTGGTTTTGTTGTTTAATGTACACCAATTCAACACGTCTAGTAGTTGAGCTTGTCTTTGGCCACTATTTCTGAAGTGAAATCCAATACTCAAAGCATTTTCCTCTTCAAAGTAGTCTCCTGTTGTGCTTTGTGACCACAATAGTGTCAATCTCATACTTTCAAAGCCTCATCTTTGTGTCAGCTTTGAGTAGCTGTCTATACATGCCTCCGAATAGAGTTGAGGCTTTGATGGCTGGTTTGAAAACAGTTTGCAACAAATTCTAAATTGGAAAAAATAAATAAATCATTGATTTGGCTCTGTATTTAATTTGATCCATAATTTGTAAAATTGATTTCATAAGCACAAACTATATTGCTACCACAACTTTGAAATAAATGTTAGTAAGCTTAGAAAAAGCCAGCTGCAGAAAGGAACATCTCAGTCAGCTGTAAACTGCAATCCAGCACTAGAACTCCAGCAGTAGTATGCAGCGATGAGTAGGAAAGGAAAAATTTGTTTCAAAATGGACATTAACCCTTTTAGACCATAGTGGTTATAATAAATGTACTAATTTGTCTGACTTACTGCTAAAATGATTAGTCTGGTAATAAAAAATACATAAAAACATTTTATCAAATGTTTATCATAATCAACAAAATGTGTTGCCTTTTATGATATACCTGCAATGCACTTTTGGTGTGTTCATAATTGTAGAAGTAAATACCTTTTGGTTTTTGGCTATTAGACACAGAAAGCAAATTGAAGGTGGTTGCATACTTATATACTTTTTACTGTTTTCAGTCATCAGAATCAGAATACTTTATTAATCCAAGAGGAAATTGTGTGAGAATTTCCATTCATTTTATCACTTAAGATGAATGTTAGTCAATGGTTGCAGCCTTACCGTTACATTTGTACAAGCACAAATGATCTTGTTTTTACTGGTTTAACAGTTAGCAATGTAAGGTTGGTGGGCATGAAAACTTATCCCAAACAATTGCCATTTGAAAGGTTGCATTTAAAGGCATGCTAAGTGATTGGGATGATCAAATGACAATCAGAAGAAAAGAGAGGCAATCTCAATAAACTTTGTCATTCATCCATTCAAGTTTCAATCATATCACAGGCGTTTTGCATAACTATGAGACACTGGTTCTAATCCTCAAAGGGTTTTGGGGCTACTTGGCTTTGCACTGTAGTCATTCAAGGTCACAACCCGGTAGGAAATATGGGCTGCCATAGCAACACAAAGATGGCCTCTAAAGGCTTAGCATAATTCTTCCCTAATAGAAAAATAACAGCGGCAAATCCCATCCTTAGTGAACTACCTCATTTGACAGAGGCAGGCTCCCACCTGTGAAGCACATAGTCACCACACCAATGCTCTAAGACTACGATAAGATGAAAAAAAAAGCCCATCTCTGGATGGGGAGGGGCGCCCTAAGCTCAAGCTAAATTCTTTCTCTTCTCTGAAGCTGAAAACAGCCCACAGTGTGTCTTTGGCTAGCTTTAGGTTTTTGAAGCTGGACAATACAAGCTGCCAAATGAATCGTGCTCTCTATATAGTAGCCTACGTAACTTTGAAGTGCTTAAGCCAGACTCTGAGAAAAACTTCTGGCATCAGAAGATGGCTTATATGTGCTCAAATCTGGGAACTGCTCTTTACCTTCGCTCTTGAAAATATTTAAACTCAGTCAGAGCTGTTGAAATAGTGATCACATATATGATAAATCAGATCAGTTTTACTCTTCGCAGGGTGCTCTAGTGGGAGTTATGTGACACTGGGACGTTTTAAACCTTCCTAGTAACTGTCCTCTCGCTTCTGATTGTGATCACAAAATATGTGATCCCCCTCCTTTGCCCCCCTCCCTCTGCTTTGTTGCCAGGTACCACAGAGATGGATTCTTGTCACTGTGTGAGTTGCATCAGGATGATGAGCACTGGGGAGAGAATAAATTACCGCCACACTTTAGAGTGGGAGGCATGTACGTATCAGCAGCTACAACAGTGCATTACTCTGCTTATGGAATCGCTAATGAGGTGAGGTATCCAGCAATGTTGCAGCCATTGTGATTGAGCTAAAATCAAAGGCTTTATGAAATCATTACTGTCAAAGCTAGCTATGAAAATCAAATGATTGCCCAACATGGTTTCCTGTAAGAGGTATGTGGTGCTGTTTTGTCACATGCAAAAGCTGAGATGGTAAAGAGAGAGGGAGAGAGAGAGATATGGAGAAATATAGAGGGGAGATGTGATGCTATCACTACTGTGTACCTGAGTCAGCCGTTTTTAGTTCAACTGGATTTATGTTTATTCACTATGTGCAACAGCTAGAGGCTCATTGTCTGGCATATGCACTGCATCTTCTCTGTCAGTGTACTTCTATAGACGCTTGCCTTATTCAGCTGAGTTTAAAAGAGTTTTTTTTTTCTTTCTGCCCATCTGGATGAGTCCTGCTACCTCACACTAGACTGTGTAATCTCATCACTGTCAGTGATGTTTCCCTTCATGGTATTCAATAGTGTGCAGACCAGAGAGGAAGATTATCATTTTATCAAAATATCCTTACAACTGAGCAAAAAGCTACATGGTCTGGGCCTTGCTAGAACACCAGTATTGAAATAATTAAATTATAAATGATTCTCTAGCCTAATATCTTAATTTTACTGAGGTAAATTTGCTCTATCTTAACATCTGGTACTTGTGGTTCCAACAGCCATGAGGGTACTCTAAAGGGACTTTTTTCTATTATGCAAATGAGAGTTCAACAGCTTTCTTGTCTTATCAATTTATCTTTTTGCTGTCAGGCAAATATGCAAAATTCATATACTAATATTCCATTTCTCCCATTATTTTAAGACATTCACTGTAACATGGTATTGTCTTTAAAACAATATACTTTTCTTTGCTGTTCTTATCTTTATTTAAATTCCCTCATCGTGTCTAGATTATGGAGCGATTGATAGTGGCGTCTTCACATTAAATGGGCAGTGACATTCGTAATGGCCATTTGCTGGACGGAATTTTATTCCAGTGCCTTAAGTGCTTGGATGAATAGCAGAATAGAGTAATTAAATCAACACTCCACGACTGTCCAACGAGAGCCCAGATTCTCCTCCCTGAAGGGGAATCCCACTGAATACTGGCCTCTAAGCCTCCTGTTTCAGAGTCTTACACTGAGCACCTTTCTACATCAAAGCTTTCTCAGCACCATGTCTCAAAGATTCACATCTCCAGGAAAGAATGGCTTCTGCTGAGATATGGACACCTCTGGTCTCATTTAATGTGCAAGGTCCCCTCCCCCTCTCCAGGTCTGAATCCGAGGATAGAGTGGCTATCTGACGAGATCACACAGAGAGGTGCGGGAACTTAAAGGCAAAGAGTTACTGAGCATCCTACCAGGACTCTCAAAAGGGTTCTATTAAAGCATGTTCAATATGCCGGTCAGGGCTTTCAAAGTGCTGCACACCCTCTAGCCCCGGCAAACTCAAAGGGCATCAGTGCACATTCAGTAAGAGGAATCTGGCCCCCATTAATTTAATGAGTCCAGGGTATTAGTATGCCATAGCCAGCTATGAAGTCTCCTTTTTTCATCTCTAGTGGAGTTTTAAGGAAAGATCCACCAACTTGGGAGTGACAAAGAAGAGCAGGGAACAAGGTGCACTCATCTAATCTGAGATAAATTTTTAGCTGTCAGTCCTCAGAGGGCAATTTCCAGTGGTTAAGATGTCTTTGTGCAAGCTGGAAATTCACATAAAGAATGCAGAGTGGCACTTTTACTGTCACCAGGAGAACTTCGCTATCTCTTTGTCATGATTGCATCCTCAGAAACCAGACACGAAACTTGTAAAAAATAATGGGCAGGAATTGGCACTTGGAGACGTATTTGCATAACATATTTGGAAACATGCTGTGGTCATTACAGCACTGCGAGCACTTTTTTCTTTTTTACTACTCGTCTACTGTCACTTCACGGTTAATTAGCTCGGTAAGCAGTGATGCTGCTTACTAAAGTTGTAACACCTGACTTAAAGGAGAACACACATCCCAGCAACTATACTACATCTGACATGTAACTGACAGTCACCTGTAAGAGATTACGGAGACAGTGGAGTTTGCCAGGGCCTGTCAACCAGGAAGTAGCAGCTGCTGGAGCTAATTAAAGGCATAGTAACATGGTAACACATCCCAGCTAAGGGCCACATCAAACACTCCTCTTCATGCCAGTGTGGAGTCTCATCTCTGGGATGTTGAGGCCTTCTGTGACCTGTGCTGGAAACCTGCTGGGCCCAAGGCTTGACCTGAGAGCTGCGGGGTGAACCAGAGTGGGTCAGGATCACTGTGGGGTGCACCTGGACCAGACTTACCTGTGTCTGTGTATCTGCATACCAAAACGTGGCCATGTGGCTGTGTCGGCGCGAGTGCATGGACTCTGACCTGAACAACAAAGAAAAGGAGAGCGCTTGGGTGAGAGGTCACAGAGGCAGAGGAGGATTAGGAAAAACACACATAAGACACACTGACTACATATGATCAGACAGACACATATGGCTAAAAACCAGACACCCGCAGATGTGGTGATGAAATTCAAACCCATTGTAAACAAGTCCTTTTACTATTGTGCTAAATTATATATAATTACAGCATAAACATCAATTAAAAGTCAATATCACTGTGTACACTTAGTTATGTCAAGATTTAAAAGAAAATACATTTGCCCTGTAGCAAATTGAGAAGCTGTTTCAGATTGCTGTCTTTCAAAATAAAACTGAGCTCAGTCATAATGAGCGCTCGCGCTGAACAATAGTACCTGAAGCCCACTGAGAAAAGGTTGTTCAGGCCAATATTTATAGACATTTGATAAAAGAAAAAAAGATAAAAGAACACATAGTTGACTCTCTGTCCGGTCCGTCTGTGCTTTTCTCTCTGAATCTGTATGTCAGTTGTAGAGCCTGTGTTTAACTAACCAGAGAAATCGATCCAAACAAATGTCTTGTGAAACTTTTTCTCAGATGCAGTTACACTGATAACATGCTTAATATAACCGTGGAAATATTTGTCTATTACTTAGTACGCAACTTAATTAATTCCAAGTTTAATCTTAATGTTTATGCATAAATAAGAAATGCATCATCAATTTCTGAACCAAATGTTTTCTTGTTTGCTTACATCAAAGTCACCCTTAAAGATACATTACGGTATGACAGGACTGATGAACAAATCGCATAGGTTGTAGTTCCTAGTGATTCAATATTGACTCTAAAAGCAGCATAACAGAAGGATGTAGATGTCACTCGTGTGTAGTGATTCGGCCCTGTTGGGTGAAAGGCTGTGAATGCTGTGATTTAGCTCTCAAGCCGGTCTTGCTGCCATATGTAGGAAGACATCTGCAGTACGTCACCGTGGCACTTCTCTCTGGGGAGCCATGCTGCAGCACATGGGCCACCTGAAGCAGGTCTATGTCTCCACCTGCCACATAGAGCGCTGACATGTGCTCATGCAGGGATGCATGTTGGTGGACCTGTCTACAGGCATGTAACTGTCAGCCCAGACAGACACCAATTTGCCACCATCTTGGGAAGGTGAACATGGCACATGTGATGCATGCAGAGAGCAAGTTCAAGAGAGGACTGTAAAATCGAGATTTTTTTGACATTTTTATTTATTTATTTTTTTACTAATATTGGTAAAATATTCCACAACAGCAATAGAAAAACTCAGTCTAGCCTATGCTGGGTATTTTCTGTGCCTGCCAAGTAGCAGAGCTAAACAAAATGAGAAAGCCCTTGACTCAATTTTGGCGGCCTAATATTATTCTGCCACCCTGGGAAGCCAGGGTTCTCTTGTTGTGTAAAATAGAGGGAAGGCAACTTTCCCCCTCACATCTTTATGGCTTCATGCTCGGAGTTACTGGCTGTGAGGGCCTGAGTGCTGTGTGCTTTCAGCAGTTGTCGTGTGGTCTCAATCTCTTTACACTTTTCACTGCCAGTCTCCTGTCTACCAGGCCTCCCCAAACTGTGTAATCAGCAGATGTCTTTGCAGAGCAGCCCTTTGCCACATGCACACCCTGCATTCTTTTCCAGTTTCATTTTGGAAATATATAATTTCTTCATTTAGATTATTATTATTCTTTCAAGCCCAGGAGCCATGTTGATTTGGCGCTTAATGTGGCCTGAGGCTGCAAATACCGCTTCACTCAGCAGTTCGGATTCAAATGCTTCAATGATATATCTTAAGTCGACTTAAATTAGTCCATTCTATTATACCGCAGACCTGCTGAGTTAAACAAACCTGCACAGAGTAATTCATCAGAATCCTTTGGACTTCATAAAGACAAAGTCAAACTACTTGAGCAGGTTTTAGGGCTCACAATCCCAAGCTAGGTATATATTCACTCAAATAACACCAGGAAAGAGACCAAGAGCTCTATTCTCATGCTAACATTTCAGGGACAAAATTCCCAAATGAGCTTTAGGGGAAAAAAGCATCATAAGCAGCGGACTCTGTCACATATTTTAGAATAGCCACCGGAAGCTGTGTATTTTTGAAAATGAATACATGTATCATGTATCTCATATTAGTCTTCGGAGCCTCGTTGCATCACACTGCTTCAAAACTATGAAACAAATTTGCAATAATCTGAAGTTTTATAATAAAGAAAAAATGGCATTACACTAAAATATATATATGCGTATTTTAAATTGACAGATCTAAGCCGATACCGACCAGAATACCCGCTTGTGATGCTTACTTTCACTGAGATGAAATAGACATCACGATTGCAGACAAACATGTTATAAAATATAAGTTGTAATATCATTACAGTAATTACGTCAATAACTCTACTTGTGTATTTCCAGGTCATATTACTAACTTTAGCCATTCCTTTCAAACGGAGCATTTTGTGGCACATGGCGTATTTTACACGTCTCACCCAGATAACTAATTTTTTCTTAAGGATTGAATTACCCATGGGTAATGTTTAGAGTATTTAAAGAAGCAAGAAGTTAAAATTAGCTCTGTATAACATTAAATGCTGTTTAGGATAATAGGTATAGCAATGCAAGCCAGCAAAATGTACACATGTATTCCTACTTTTCCTGCTATTGCTAGTAGTACTTTCACTTCAAAAATAAGTAATGCCCATATGAAAGCCAAGAACTATTGGTAAAACTAACTTTTTGTGGATTAAAGCCAGCAGGCGTCCACCCG
Organism: Hemichromis elongatus; assembly: GCA_015108515.1. Taxonomy (NCBI): domain Eukaryota; kingdom Metazoa; phylum Chordata; class Actinopteri; order Cichliformes; family Cichlidae; genus Hemichromis; species Hemichromis elongatus. The sequence goes on from VUQR01037053.1 coordinate 48,001, forward strand.
TTATGGGCATGTGGCAACAAGCATTTTCAGAGCATCACTTGGGCACCATCAGGGCACCACCATGCCAGTGTTTCTTGTCTGTCACCAACTTCAATATTGCTGCAGAAGGTGGCAGACTAGTGAAGGGTTGGGTATCCGTGAATGGAGCTGTCAAAATTAGCAAAAGGCAAAGTGGGTCACGCACTGAGGCAACAACTAAGACCCTAGGGGAATGCCATAATATCCCTAGCTAAAAAGTGATTCATTACTGTAAGTTATCACATCAACAAAATATTTTCAAATGTTTCCTCATTACCATCTAAAATAACCCAACAGTTACAGGGGCTAATTATTTCACATAATTATGTCATATTAAGTCACATAATAGTGTTGATACTTCTGTCACTTACTCCTTAATGCCTAACCTGACCTTCGATAGTGATTGTGTTAATGATAACTCCACTTTTTTCTATTAATTGACGATTTTGCTTGTATAATGACATGAAGATAGGGAGGTGTATGAGTGTGTGCGTTTGTGTGTGTGTGGGAGTGTGTGTCTCATAAGTGGTAATGTTAGACTTGTGCACTTGGCAAGCATTTTTTTTCGCTCCATTTGGTGACAGATTGGGTTTAAATAACATTATATCTTCACAGTTGTGACTCACAAGCCTCAGTGTTACAAAGTCAGGGTGAGGTTTAGCACTTCAGATGAGGATGAAGGAGGATCGGGTCGCCTCACTTCGTCTTTTAGTTTATCACTTTATGCTGGGCCTAATCTGGGACTTTATGAATAACCTTTTACTGTTTTACTGAGACAATCAATCCACTTTTTTCCCCAACTAAACCCACAGTTTTTCCTTCCTAGCTAGCATTCTCAGTGGTAAAATGGGCAGAAACACGTACCGAGAAGAACTGAACCTGTTTGTAAACCTCTGCTTGAGACATTTTAATAAAATGTCCTAAATTCTCTCAACAGATAAATGCAATCAACTGGCCTATATTTCATTGGAAAAAACAAGCATTTGGAAAAGTTGTGACATAAATTCAATAACACCAGTGTCCAGTAGTTTAAAGAAAAAGATGCAGCTTCACATTGATTGTGACACGTTGCATGGCGGGGTGCTAAGCATTGCTGAATACTTCCTAGTCAACACAGCACTACATTTTTCGACATGACTTTGAATATTTAAGCTGAGGTCATAGCAGGGTGCGTCTCCTCTCGCCTCTCTGAGCCCCAGGTAGGAGGGCATGAAGAGGGGTCTTAATATTGATGCTCCGGGCCCAGAATGCTCCACAAACGTTAATGTTGCATTGACTCTCTGAACCAGTATACATTACTGTCGGCCCTGACCCCCTCATCAGCCATGTTTGTTTTTGGTGGTGTTATGATATCAAAGACTAACTGCTTTACAGCACCTCCTGGTGCTCCCCGGGAGGAAACTTCTCCTTTTGGAATGAAGAATTCACCCTACAGATTTAAAGGTAGTAACATCGCCTGTTTCGCTATGTGTGAATTTTATATTATTTTGCTCTTTCATAATTTAACAAAATATTGTAAACTTGTAGTGACTTTATTGAAGGGAGTCGGTATCCATCTCATTATGAAGACTTTAAGCCAACACGTGCAGATTTGGGCTGATGGATTCTTTATTGTGCTGTTTGTTCAAAGATCGACTTCACACGCTCCACAGGTAACTTTCTGTTTTAACTTTTTTAACTTTCTTTTAAACTGAATCCTGGCTGTGTGGCAGATGAAGCATAAACTGTGATGTCTCTTTTTTTAGGAAGTGAATGTGGTTTATTTGTTGTCTCTGAAAGATACACTGGAGTGTGGCCTCATGCTTTAAAGCTTTGCTTACGTGCTGCTTTGGCCCGCTTGTTCTGTCCTGAGCCGCCTGTCCCTCAAATCCAAGGCTTAGTATGAGGTGGAGCACAGAGGAGGGATAAGGGCTGTCCCTGCTGCTACTGGGGAGTGCACGCCAGCAGTGCACAGAAACTAATAAAGATGCACACTGGCAGAACCCATTGACCAAGCAATGAGATGTCACCATAAACAAGCGGCAGGACGTTGGCAGTTAAACGTCTAGTTTTATAATGCAGGATGAATTTTAATTTTTAATTAAAACACATGCCTGTTATTTAAGATCTCAAAATATACGCGATACTAATATGATTAATATCAGTTTGTTTGAAAGTGTTATTTTGCAATTTTTCTATTCACTTTTGACTAGACGTGGCTATAGCTGTTTTTAAAAACTAGCTATATGTTAGTAAATGTCCTCAGTTCAAACCTGCACATCAGAGTCCTTAAACTGAGCATCAGCTCTGGCAGTAACATCTGCACAGGACACATCTCATGTATGTCATTTTTGCAAATATGAAATAACATCCCTGAATCAAAAGCGATGTCTGGTAGTGCTCAGACGACTTTTCAGATTTATCATGTAATCATGAAACTTGTAACACCATAATAATACATTTGTTATTGGGCCTTGGAAGGTGCAGAAAACCCAAGGCCCAACTCCCAATTCCCTGATCTCCAAGTAAAAATGTTGATTATATTTCTGATTATTAGTCTTAAAGGATATAGTAACAGTTAATTATGTATTTGTCTTAACAAAACATGCACGTCACTTTGATTAATATATCGGAATTCCTAAATGATATCTATGGAAAAGAAAAAGCAAAAGTCCAGAGAGCAGGAATAGCACTTGTGGGCCTAAAATATGAGTGCTTTAATTTGATTGTGTTAAATTGAAGCTCCTTTGAAGAGCACCCACAACTCTCTTTCCCTATTTATTTCTCATCAGTGGCTTGACTCTGGCATGTCTCTTTTGTACACCTGAATTATGGTCGGGCTAATTTAAAGTACATAATGCAATTAAAGAAATATTTGACCACAACCTTCAGGCGAATCAATTTAACCCAAAGAAATGAAAATGAGGCTGATGTAGCATGAGCAGGCCACCTACCTGAATGCATTCTCTTCAGAGATGAGGCGTTTACTTTTTTTTGGTCACATTGTCATTATTATTGTAATGATCATTTTTTGTTTCACAAGATACGCATCAATATTCATAGCGAAAGATAATAAAAAAAAATAAAAATAAAGATGCTGTTTAGAAGACGGTTGATTAATCTCATTTTGATTCTGTCAACGGAAATTTTACTTTTGCTAAAGGAGCAGTGATTTGAATTTTTTTTTCCCCGTGAAATTTTCAAATTCCTGGTATTTCGCTAGTGCCGAAAACACTAAAATAAAAAGAATAAAAGGAAAAACTTACAAATAAATAGCATATTATACAGCGCTGGTAAAATGTTGTTCACTGTTTGTATTTGCTGATTTTCGCTGAGCGAAATTAAATTAGTACAAATAAATTTTATTTGAAATTACTGTTGCGATTTAAAGTTAAGGGTGCAGAGTATGCCTTTTAAAAAATTAGATAAAATGTTTAATAAACAAATGAAATAAATCAAAAATAACAATGCATAAAAATGTATTCACAGAGACATGTGCTATAACATGTATTAAGAAACACATTAAGAATAAGCGACTATTTTAAGGTCAATCGAAAAAAATACGAATTTTCAGTGTTTTGTTGTGATTTTAAAAAAAATATATGTAAAATCAACATAAAGCGTAAGAAGGCAAAGCACATTTTCGAAAACATAATTAAAACAAAAATAACTTTTTTTCATTGCATATGTAAGAACTTTGTTTTGTCCTTTTATACACATCTGAGAAAAGCTTTAATGAACACTATGGACTTCATCCTAATTTCAGCAGATGGAGATATCAAAGTTTGCAAGAATTAATAAAAAAGTTTTCCAGCTAATGTCAGACAAGGAACAATCAGAAAGTAATTATGCATACATTTTTGTTGGTTTAGCTGTTTGTTGAAAAAGCCATCTGTTTATAAGTTTCTTTGTAATTCTTTTCCATTGTTTTTTACATCTGCAAAACTTATTGTGCAGCATCAAAAGACAATGAAATTCATTAACTCTCTGTGTCTAATTGGCAAGATTCTCTTATTTCAAGTCTTTTTATTTCTTCAAGGGACATTGTCTTGAATGGGAGGCTCTCATCTCAATCAAATAATATGCAATGATAAACAAGAACTAGAGTTTTTGATCAAAAAACTGCGACTCAAATCAGATGCTTCTGCTGGACTGAAATGCGAAACTTCTCCCAGTTTGTAAAAGGAAAGACGCCATCTGTTTTTTTATGATTGTCTGTAAAGAGGACGTAAAACTGTCAGTGGTGTTCCTTGTATTTTTGCAGACAGTGACACACTCCCACAAATCTTCAGTTCTTTACCAATCTTAGTGCATTGTATTTAAACCAGCAGGTCAATTGTAGTTAAAGCACGAACAATAACGATTTGCTTTCAAAGCAGTTCTTTTATTTAGGTTAGTGTAATGATATTATAAAATTAATTAATTTAGATAACGTCTGATTAATTTGATAGATTACCATGATTTTAACAGATAAAATTCTCTCCTTAATTTTTATAATAGTTTTAAGGACTTTGTTTGTTCTTTCTTTTTTTTTTGGTTGTCTGTCCACGAAACATTGAAAATGATGGCAAAAACTCTAAACCCCAATTTTTCTACTCCAAATTCTAAACTTGAAAAACTGTGATCAGTGTGAAACTATACTTGAGGAAAAACTTAGCAGTCTTATCCTTTGGATTTCAAGAAAACTCTCTCTCCCATGATTCCTCAAAGTTATAAATGCATAGGGAGAAAAAAAGAAAGGGGGGGTGGGGGGGGGGGACCCAAG
>VUQR01037053.1:59931-88852 GCA_015108515.1 Hemichromis elongatus
AAGAGGAGTAGTAAGAAAAAAAGGGGGGGGGGGGGGGCAGAAAGAGAGAGTCAAGTCTGTACAGGAAATCTGCTCTAAGTGTTCCTAAAGAGCTCATGTTTTTCCTCCCCTGCACAAACAGCTTAATTTATTGCATGTCTGTTGAAGTCAACAGCCCTTTATAACCCCACAATAATTTCCCATATGTTCCATATATCACCACAGAGAGGGTGGTTCACAGGGGGAGGGACGAGAGGGGGGGGGAAAAAGGACTGAAGCAGCAAATATGTTCAAGACACTACACACACATGCATGTATACACACACACACACACACACAGAAGACCTGGCCAACTGCGACAATAACCTCATCTTAATCAGCCTTGCATTGGTGTGGATGTATGTGTTATTCCCTGCACAGAGCTACACCTGTGGGTGGGCTATGAAATATTAAACACTCTTGTTCATGTTGTTTACTTTCATCATTAGGGGAGAATCCTTGATAATGGAAAATTTCTCTCCTCTGAATCTTCAGCAGGGAGTACCTTGTAAGGGTCTGGCACAACTTCCACTTCTCCAGCAGGACCAGTTTGTTCTTGTCAAAACCCATGTGCCACAACGCAGGCTGATGAGGTGCAGGAGTTCTAAAATAAGAGGGATTTGAGTCAGCAGGCTTCCAAATCTCCTTCTTGGTTTAAGTGTTAGCAGCAAACAAGGATGGGCAATGTTTTAACTGTGCTCTCATGTGATTCTCACTTTATATTTCACCACAAGGGTCTTAATGAGCACACTTTTACGGTACGGACAATTTGAAGTGTGGTGTAAAATAAATGAAACAAGATTTTAAAATGTTGCCACCTTCCACTAGTTATGTGTAAGGTAATATTGTGGCAAATACATTCTAAATGTGTCAAAAGGACTAATTGTAAGTGTTTATATGCAGTTTAATGAGGAAGGAAATGACAAATTGCACAATAAAGAAATAAAAAGATTGTCTGATAACACTTGTTTTAACTGACAAAAAATAGTTTAACATACAGTATAATATAGTCAAAAATGTCTAAAAGTCTAAAATCCACTTGCACACCATTGTACATGCATGATGTTTTGTATGCACATGCAGCAGTTGCAAGAGGGTCTGTATCATTTGTGAGTTGCTGGTATTAGTGTCCTTTTGTGCAGCTATGATGCTGCATTAATGTGAACTTCACTCTCACCAGAGAAGTGAAGAAACAGGCAGCCTCCTGTTGGTCTGCTTGATACAGCCAGGGACAGGCTGGGATTCAGGAGGTGGGGGCCAGTTGGCGTTGGTTGTTGGGGTGCCTCAGAACTGATCGATCCCCAGCTGCAGGTGGCCTAGTTGGAAAATGGTGTAGAATACTCCGAAACCTGTCCTGACTACCAAACAAACCGCATACACACAAACAAAACAGCATATGTGGCGGGACTATACACTCCAGCAATCATCAGATAAGACAGATGTACTGACTTGAGAAAATTGCTTGGAGTATGAGAGAATCAGTTGGACTCAATAGTTCATCATGTTCTCTGCACTGAATGCTTTGTAATTTGATGACTTCTAACAAGATAGAAACAGCTATGAGGAAAAAATTTACAGTGATAATACACAATAGTTCAACTTTTGGCATTTTGCTGAGAATCATCCTTACAGTACCCTTAATAATTTCACAAACAATTTGAAATTTTACATGAAGAGAGTAAGAGATGATGTTTACCTTGACCTGTGATTCATGGTGAATAATAAAGCTGTATTCTATTTCTTGTTCTGTGATTAAAAGCTCAGAAAAGGCTCAGAGAAGCTCACAGTGTTTCAAGATTTAGCTTCCTATTTTACATGGGACAGTAAAACAACATCATCGCAAAAAAAAAAAAGACAAACAACAAACATTGTGCTTGATCATACACATGAAATAAATATTGAAGTAATAAAGCCGTTAAAGCAGCTTTTTTCTACAAATGAGTGAATCATCAGGTTGTACTGTGAGAGGAGCCCTGCAACTGCTTATTCATAAAGAAATAGGTTAAGCCTTGATGTTGAAATTACAGGCAGAGTGTAAATCTCCTGAAATCCTTTCATGCTTGTTAAGACAAAGGGGTCTTGTTTGGGAACATATATTTGAGATCATAATTTACAATTGCAAAAGCAACATGTGAATCCCTGCAGATATAATGGTGTAAGAAATGAATGCAAACGTGAACATAGAGCAGGAAAAAGAGAAAGTGAGACAGGAGGAATGATCATTTTACTTTAAAGTTTGTCTTCCCTGAGAGTTCTCACTGGTCTGTAGAAATACAACTTATCTTAAAATGAGAGAATGATTTTAGTGCTTGGGTCTCTGGGGATAGAAACTGTCTGGGCATGGTGTGTACTCAATAGTAGATCAATATCTCTACAATATCAACCAGATCCAAACTGGCTCCCTCCTTCTAGTATCTGAAGAACAAACAACATGACATAAAATATCATTTGATGTTACTGTATTGGCAAATGATTGAAGGTTGCCTGAGGCTAAAGGAGATTTCGCAGGAAAAGAAAACTTAAAGATGTCACAAGTGCCTACTGAGTAACTGTATCCACAGTTACCGCAGTGAAAAGCCCAGCTGAGTTTATCACAAGTGTTGCCATGCCTAAGTTCAGGTCTATGATTGTTCAGCCTCAGCACCATATATTACCTTGTTATTGTATGCCTAAGCACTGAAGGCCAGGAGGCAAGAAAGGGGGTTTATTGCCTCTCTATCATTGAAGAAACAGGGTTTCCTTTTTTTTCTTTTCCTTTCAGACATCACGGGGAAATTATTATCCCTGACGTACTGCTGTAAAAAACTGACATTTAAGCAGTGATGAATCCAGTATGGTACAGCTGAGGCCACCACTTTGCTTATAAGAAGAGAAAGAAAAGAAAATTGGATCCTGCTTGAAACCTTGGCCACTCACTTGATACTTGATGAAAGCCATTTCCTTGGAAATTTATATTAATGCCCCCAAAGACTATATGAAGATGAGGAAAAGATATTTCTTTGTGGCTGGAAATGATTCACAGACTGTAACTGCCAACTGCAAGATAAGACATTTTTCTTTGTCACTTCTGCTTAGGATAGATTCTTGTAACAAACAAGGAGAGAGAAAAAGATGGAAATCGTATTGATCAGAGAAAATAAGTGAAATGTCAAGGACTTTTCTTTATTGCCAGAAAGCACTTCTCTAAACTCCTCCTGCTGGATGAGCTTTTGTGAATGGGCTGTAGCTTTCATCCGCTATCCTATGCAAACAAGTTGTCCAAGTACCACATTGTTTCAAAAGACCTTGTGACACACAAAAAAGCAGGCAATGTCTTGGACACACATGCGAGCCCAGACTCTTTCACACCCAGGCTAAACGTTTAGCCACCCTGGCTAATTAACTGCTGTGAAAGAGTATGCATCAAAGGGAGGCGGAATTTGAAGTCTCTCTGACCAACCCTCAGGTCCAGAGGTCAGTCCTCTGCAAGACAGAAGTTAGGACGTCCTGGCCCTGGACCTCTGGACGCTAACCCTTAACCCCTGCTGGAGCATATCAAAGCCTCGGCAGCAGAGGCTTGCACAGACGTCCCCCAACAATAACAGGGAGACATCAAAGAGCTAGTTGGAAAAAGACGTGAGGAAAAAAAATAAAAGGGAGCCAATATCAAATTCCCTCTTATTCTACAGATATTCCAAAAGATGAATATAATTAATCTCTCCAAGTTGTCATGGGTCTAAAGGGCCCTTGCTGTGCTGCAGCCTCCTTGGGGCACTTGAGGAGAATTATGTGATTAAACAGACCTGTGAATTCTGGACACAGGCGGAGAGAAGAAAGCTTCAGTCCTCTTCATAATGCCCCTAATGAAGTGGCTGGTGGCTCCGTCATCCCTGGCTGGGCCTTGTGCAGCCTGTTCACAATCTGTCTAATGACAGAGCGGGGGCTGCAGAGCGCACCAGTGCTTCCCAATGAGCCACAAAGGGAGATCACAGGCTCCATTGTGACTATGCACAGGAGCTTAGCACTCATCAGACCCAATAAACCTGTCTCTAGTCAGGATAGGACACACCCCTCCGCTGCCAGCCAACAGCTCCTCTCAGCACACTCCTTCAGTTGTCAGTCGTGCAGTCTATCATTATGACATCATCATGTCATGCCCTCATCACCTACTGAAATGCAACTTGCACCCTTTGTCAGTACTGTTTATATTTACATGTTGACATTGGAATAACAGGCCTTTTTTCTCTCTCTTGGCCATTGCCGGTTTGTGCACTGTAGTCCAGATAATGTAAGGGTATGTATCTGCATACACTGAGTGTTTACTTGCCTGCCCTTTTGCCTCCATTTTAAACGGGGCCGCTCCTCTTGGCCTGTGCTGCCTCCTGGAGCTCCTGCCAAACGTATGCAAATGAGCATGTCCACAATGGTGCCCACAGCTGCATGCAGTCAGCCAAAGACAGAGGACAAGGCAGCCATCCCTTTCATCCGTAACCCCTGATCCCATCTCAGTGATACGTCATTTTCACACCAACATTGTTCCCCTCCAAAGAACCTTGTCGCCTCACAGCCCAGATACCCACTCCCTACAGCTTTTCTGTATACACACTGACGAGCCTTTGGCCTGGTTCTTAGGAACACGGGACAAAGTGTCTAGAATCTGCTCAGACATTCTGCATCCTGATTCACATACCTCTACCCCGTCAATGGCTCTTGAACCTTTGTGAGGCCAAAGTGAAAAAGGAAATGTGGGGAAAAGTAAACAACTTGTGTCTTTTTTTGGTCTGCACTTTTTGAACAGGCTTTCCTCTGGGGTCATTATTTGGGCTAAAATTACTGTGCAGAGCGGACAAGGACAGAGGGAGGGAGGAGTGAGGAGGAGGTTTATCCAAAAAGAGTGGGGGTAAAGAACCTGATTGCTTTAATCTCAGTGCTCGCGGCGCACCCCTTTTCATAAAGCTCTTTGGCCGTGTGATTCAGACCCAGGCCCCAGTGTTCTGCGCCCCACTATTGTTCTCACATGAAAATCAATTCCCTTGAAGACCCTCCTTAATCCCGTTTTTGGCGTCAACAATGGCCACTTGTGCACGGCCCTGATAGACTAAGAGCTGGGATGATGCGGCTGTCTGCTCTGATTCCAGCCCATTCAGGTAATGGCGGCCTGCATCACTTTGTAGTGCCAAACGCAGGACTCGACAGGAAGACGTTTACGATCATAATTTCCTGCAGAGCAGAGGCCCGGGCACCCTACACACCCACAAGACTTTTAATTAGGGCAGACAACCACAGAGATTAGAGATCTGCCTGTAACAATGACCGTCCCTTTGAACGGGCCTCAGCCTCTGTCCCCACTGAGCCCATATGGAGGGCATAGCGCCATGATCAGGCTAATAACGGTCACTTTAGCAATAGCACACAGCAGTGGTCTCCACACTGGACCATGTGTTATGTAGATTGGCACAGTACTCTGTATATACTAATACATACACAGAAAAATAATTATGATGTTGGCAGTCAGAGTCAGCCAAACTTCTAAATAAAAGAGTCAAATAAAATAAGTTAATTTCTTTTTTTTATCAAAATACTCAAAAGGAAATCAAAGCTTCTTCTGAGGAGTCCTTAGGGTAGTTCAGAATGGCTTCTGTTCATTACTCTGTTTTCAGTTTCAGGTAGATTTTCAGATGCTCAACCCTCTTTTTTTTTCTTGAAGACAAAAACAGCCATGTCTCGGCCTGTCAGGTGCTGGTTTTCGACAAGTTCTGATGTCCGCTCATCTTTTTATTGGATTCATACATCAAAACAGTGCAGTTTCCGTGATTGCTGGACTTCAGATATAAGCTTTGATGCAGCCTTCCTCTAACTCTCCAAAGACCAACAGGGAAGGCAGCAGAGAGCAGCATCACAGCAACAATCCCCCTTAATTACAGTCAGAGCTATATCTAAAAATCCTGATGAGGGATACAAAGGCCTAAGTCTACAGAAGAGATTTCATTACTCGTTCTTCTCCTTACCTTTTCTGTGTTTGGCAAAGAAAAGGAACAAAGGAGGAACCCTACTGATTGAAAACTAGCAGAACAGTGAAACAACAGGACACAACTGATCGCTCATGCATGGCTGGGATTAGGATAAAAGTAGAAAGAGCATGGAGAAGAAAGCACACAACAAAAGAAACAGGGGACTGACAAACTTTTTTTTCTTTTTCTTTTGTGGTGAAAAGGATGGAAAAAAGGTCTGGTCATATGAAAAGATAGAGAGAGAACGATTACCAAACAGAGGCGGTCCTTTTCAGCCTCTGTACGCCTCCACTCTTGTTCCTTTTAACCAGCTACATGAAAGATGAAGCTCAGGTCTCTGGTGACCAATATGACACAAACACAGCAGATAAAAATGAATTGTTTATCATGATATTAGTATTAATCCATTCATTATTTGTTTAAAGGAAAGCTGGTTGCATGCCAGCTATCTTCAATGTGAATTTCTAAGAGCAAAAGAATGGGACATTGTGATTCCCATTGACCAACTGGCTTGTGAAAGTTGTTCATTACACACTAACTAACAAGACAGCAGTCTTTTCAGCCCCTGCCTCCACTAAGTGGAGATCATCCAACAATACTCTGAGTGCCTCCCCTGCTTTTGGACTCCGTTCAAATGGTATTCTATTCGTTATTTATCTCCCTCAACAAAAAAGGAGGGGAAGGCAAGTGATTAGAATTTCTGTCTTTGACTTCTTCTCATTTAAGGGGGCATTTGTGAATGTGGGGAGGTGATGGCTACGCCTTTATTTCAGCCGGCTTGTTTTAAGTGGTGCACCACTAGTCCTCTCTCAGTTTGGACTAAGGGTGAGTGCGAGGGCACGGTTAACTTGTCTGAAGGTGAATGAGGTCATATTGTAAGAGTGAAGTGAAGCACAAGCTTTTGAGATTGGCTCTGAAAATCTTATGGCAGTTGTGTAGACATAAGTAAAGCTTTAACTCACAGCTAAACACGTCAGAGTGTTTGTGGGGCATTCAGCGAAAGGTACAGATCCTAAAAGAGTGGGTTAAAGTGTAGTTACTCCTTTGTGAGACTAGCTTTAGTTCTGCGCTTTTAAAGCCATCTACACTGCTGTAAGTGTAAAAGCAATAACTACATTTGGACTTTTTTTCTCATATCTGTTTTTGTTCTCACTTCTTCTGGCCCAAACATAAAAAAAATAAATAATAATAATAATATAGCAAACTATGCTCACATATTTGTGAAAAATGTCAAAATAAAGAAACCACTATCCATCACTTTTTATTGCAATAAATAGGGAAATTGTTCCTGTTTGGTAATATATAAACACATTACATGTTTCGGGTTAGTCATTCAGCATGTTTTTCAGCTGCCGCAGAAGCTCTCCAGGACCCAAAGCAAAACATTACATTTTCTATACCACACTGAATTAAGACAGTGTAGTTGCATTTCAGTTCAGTCATTTGCTATAAAATGTTGTCTTCAGTGAGCAGTACACAATTCAAATTACCCCATTTCTGCAAATTCGTTGCCAAAAGTTTCATCATATTGTTTGGGAAAATGGCAAAAACTAAAAGAATAAGGCCTAAGCTGAAAATAACGAGGATTGAATATTGTAAGTTAGCAGAATTGTGAGCACTGATGGATGTGAAATAAACCTATAACAATAAAAAAAACTAAAAATCGGTCTGGTAGATACTGTGCGCAGCAACACACCAGTGTGTCTCGGGGGTGCACTGAAATCCCCAAAATACAGCTCAGCATAAATGAAAGAGATGAGTCTCTAAGTGGCTGCTGAGGGAAAAGACTCTGTTGCATTGACCAGCTGCGCATGCAAAAGCAAAAAATAAATACAGCAGTGTGAAAGCTGTATACTTTGTACCTAAAAATAATAACTGTCTACAAAAAAGAAATCTAATCTAAGGCTTTCAGTTTGCTCGTTAACAGCTGTCAGACTTTTCATTCTATTCGAGTCCACACATTTTTTGTTAGATATTTTTATTCCATTTGTCTGAATGTTCACAATTCTGTGTTCTGAAACTGTAGAAAGAAACATTTAATAAGTGCAATGGGATCTTACTTAAATAATTTTTGATGATATAGGTTAAAATTTATTTTAATTTCGTTGGTTTTAACCAATTGAAGAAACATGTTTTGCAAAAAAATTTAATGTTTTACTTTGGTTTTGCCTGCAGCACTTTAAAAATGAACAATACTGCTAATGCTGAAGGACAATCATGTTATAAGACAGTATTTAGCATACACAAATGTGTAATAATGAAACACCAAAGAGGCCTTAATTCCATATGTATGCCTGAACATAATCTTGAGATCATTTCTGCTGGTTGTCTTACATTCAATTTACAAAAGAGGTTGAGCTTTACAAAAGCTTCCCATTTGTAACTCCCACACGTGCAAGGTATAAATCTTGAATTAAATTCATGGTATCACGTTTGCGACTTGTCTTTATATTATGCAAACTCAAACAGTGGTCAGTCAGGAAAACCTGTGGACCAGTTGAAAAAAGCAAACTTTTTGAGGAAAGATGAGATAGCAGTGACAGAAAAGTCTAAAGCCAAGCAACTTTTAATGTTTTGGCAGACTAAATAGAGTAAGGTGCACAATCCCTTATAAACCAGTGAGAAAATCAGGTTGGGGCCAGACATTTCTGAGAGGTAAGACCACTTCTATGTCAAAGTAAGGTTTTGTAAATAACTACTAACTTATATGTCAGTTGCTGCTTAAACCAGGATCAAAATCAATTATGAGTCCATTCCATAAATGAGGCCCCAAACCTTTAGGTAGCAGCACAGACACTATTGCCTTTATTCATGTTTACTTAAGTGGTCCTTTGTCTTTTGAGGAAGTTCTCTCTATTATAGTGAAATATAAAACACACGTGTTGTCAAAGAGCCTTGTTGGAAAACAATAGTGTCTGTCCTCGAATGCAAGAGTCTATGGGGGATTTTTTTTTTGTGCCACCCCCGATTCTCTCGCATCTCGTAGATGGCTCCTCTAATCGCCATGACTGACTGACCTTTAGGCCGGTCCCCTTCTGGGATTTACAGCTTTCACTGGCTTGACCTTTGCCACTCAACACTCCTACAGACACTCCCTTCACATGAATTCAGCCTCGAAGCTGGACAAGAGCTACTGCTGGCTGGCGTGTAGGCTGCCACTGCTACCTCAGCATGTCAAAACCTCTCTAGGTGGTATGATTCAGTCAGTGGTTCATTAACCCCCACCTCCGACCACCCCATCTGCCCCCCACCTGCATAAAGAAAGTTTCCCCTTTGGCCTGGAGCTAGGTAGATCTGCTTAAAGCTAGTCCTAATGACGTGTGCCATGGTAGGAGAGGCTAAATGCCACCGCCACATGTGGGGATGATTACAGGAAGTGGTTCAGAGTTCCAGGGGACCTCGGGACTTTAAGGGTGGGAGTGGGGGAACTCAGTTGGGGCACAGAGGCAGTGAATTCCCAGAGGCCATTGTATGGAGCAACTCAGCAAAAGCCTCATCTTGGCCAGGTCACGCAAATTTAGGAACCAATAAATAGCAGGTCTGATGGGGGTTGTGCTCTCTTTATTCTTTAATTAAACAACAGCCGTGCTTTGTCTCAGCAGAATTCAAGCAAAAGCTAACAAACAAACAAACAAAAAGGAGCCTGTGGTCTTCTTGGAATGGTCTTCTATAAGTTGCACAAAACTGCAGTTTCCAGGGCTTTGAATAAAATTCACCAGCCTTAGGTTGACCCTTATTTGATAACCCTGGCCAGCATAACCCTCCTATTCCTTGAAACACAGTAGCTAAAGCAATACAGCATATCCTCTTTTGGGAAGCAGTTAATCACCCCTGAGCAAACATGTGTACTGAAGCGTGAAGGCCCCATTTCTTACACACTTCATAATGAATCTTGTTTTACTCCACTGCTATTCTTCACCACGCTGACCAGCGCGACCAAATCAGACATTGTGCTTCTGTGATCGTCTGCAGTCACTAGAAGAAGAAAAAAAGTGGACAGAGGGACAATATGATAAAACAATAAGAGTAACAGATTTGCCCCTTGCCCAGCAAACTGTTTCAACAGGCTGGAGGAGCATCTATGTCAGTTTTTATTTAGACTTGCCAGAATGAAGCTCATTCTTCCCACTTCTCAGTCTGTATACTTCAAAGGTCACAAGTTATTATTTATTGCTTTGTTTGACTGCGGCTAATGAAATCCCTAGTGCCTTAATAAAACAAGTTGGTAACCTCCTTCCCAATGAAGAGGTCGTTTCTCTCTTTTCTCACAGACAAACAAAAACAAAACAACAAAGAGAGGCGGTACATAAAGGAGCTTTGGTCAGATGGGTCACATGC
The DNA here is from genome assembly GCA_015108515.1 of Hemichromis elongatus. Taxonomy (NCBI): domain Eukaryota; kingdom Metazoa; phylum Chordata; class Actinopteri; order Cichliformes; family Cichlidae; genus Hemichromis; species Hemichromis elongatus. The sequence continues at coordinate 70,278 of VUQR01037053.1, forward strand.
TGTCCATTGAGTCTCCGGTCCATCAAGACCATTCAGCAGGCACTATAAAACTGGCAAGCTGCTTAAATACCTGACAGTAAGAAAAGAAACAAAAACAAAGAGAAAGAGGAGGAGGAAGGGAGGGCAACAGATAAAATAAATAAGACAGCCCCTGTTACTGATGTGTATAGATGGTGCCGGAGAGTCACTGACAATTCAAGAAATGTGGCAGTGGCCACAAAAGACGGCTGGAAAATACTGAAGGAGCTTGCTGGGCACATTTTTTCGGCCTTTCCCACTTGGACCCCCTTTTGAGTCTTTGTCTATGCTCTGAGTCCATGAGAAAAGTCAATCACAGACACTTGGGCGAAGATTCTTGCCTTTCCTTTCCTTCTGGCAGTTAGTTCCTCAGTATTAAGCCTAAGCCAAGATACTCAATGTTTACATAACTAATTAAAGATGTGGATCTCTATTCCAGCAAAACAACAATTAAAGGAAATACTAGAAATACAGTGATTTTCCTGTCATAGCCTGATTAAGATGTTACTCATATTTTAGCCTCAAAATATGGCAACATCAAAAGATGAGTGGAGAAGAAAGATAAATACTGGGCAGTCATTAAAATCCATATTTATGCAGCCCAATTTTCCTTGTGAGGGAATTCAATGTGTTGGTTAGTTGGCTCCATTTGATCTGTGCTGAGAAAAGAGATGTCTGAACCTCCGGGGCTTGTGATCCCAGGCTAATGCATGGGCAAAAACAGTCAATTATATTGTAAATTACGGGGAGAGGGGCATCAAAACGTTTGAACGACACAGTTTTTTAATTTTTTTTATAGGTTATAAAATCTCTGGATTGAAAAAGAATCGTGAAAATAAACAGGCTGGACCAGTGAGCATTTGGAGAATGAGATTTATCAACAAGGGCATTTAATCACAGCCAGGTAATGAACAATTTGTGCAGTACTGCAGCACTGTTCAAGAAGACAAACACACAAAGATATCATCAGCTTAAAGCACCTTTTAAACCCACACACTGCATGACAATGACACAAGAAGTCTGTAAACTATAAAAAACAAAGTTTACATCAGTGTCTCTTCAATCTGTTTCTACATTTGTGCTCTCTAAAAAAAAAAGCTAAACAGTTAGATGTTGCTTAGTCCTTTTATTTCCCAATTCCAGCCGAGTAAATGCACAATAGTATACACTCCCCCTTTTTTCACTGAGCCCCACAAGAATTCAAGATTCTGCAAAACTCTCAACAAAGACTTTCTTGGCTGCAAACTAACACTAGTATTAAAGTTTACTCTGTATTTGAATGGGACGTGGTTTCATCTTCAAGCCAAGGAATATCTATGATTTCTTCAGTGTTCCATTTTTATCCATTGTTAGCACCAACTCGGGATGCATGTGCATTTCAGTTGTGAGGAGTGCATTTGTGCGTCAACCTGCTCAGTCTATGTCTGCAACCCCATTCTGCAAGTCACAAATAATAACCTTAAAACAGTCTGCTGACCTTTACACACTTCTGACCAGCATGGCGCGACCCTCTAAAAACGAACAGTGCACGCCTGTAGTCTTACCACTATATAGTGAGGCATAAAATAAATTTTCACGCCATTTTTCAACAGTATCTCACATTACATGGAGAAAAATATAAATTGGTTCGGAAATTAATACTGAATGCAATTGACAAAATAGCATCTCATAAATATATGCCATGCACCCCATGCTAAGACAAACGATAATGTGTGCACATTTTCATTGATCTTGGTACCCTTCGCATGTGCATTTCAAAATTGAAATTTCACTTTGTCACTGAGACCAGTGGGCAAAAACTAAATACCAGTTAATTCTCTGCTTGAGATAGCATGTAGATGAGTAATCATGTGTCATAATCTTAGCAATGTTTCTTTCTGTAATGGAATAGATATTATGCTATTTCTTGCATGATGAGATGTGGTCGGCTCTGCCTTTGATCTTGTGCACTCACTAGGAAGAGGCAGATTAAAAGGTTCATGAAATCAAAATAAATCTTGGATTGGTTTTTAGTAAAGTGCTAAAATAAAAATAAATAAATAAATAAAAAAGTGAAAAAGCTTTATGCAAAACGTCATACATGTGGTGGCAACACCAACATCTGTCTCGTGCTCATATAACCTGATATATTTCTAATGTCTTCATTTGATATGCACTGCCAGCCAGCATGCTGCAGATGCATTAAGGGATCACATGCAACCTGAAAATCTACACTTTTAGGTTATGCTTTAACATGTGCCCTGAGATCACAGTCTATAAAATAATAAGCATGTCTTTGGTCATATTGCTGTGTGGTCAGAGGAAAGATGAGGGCTCCTTTTAGTGCTGGGCTAAATTCAGGGGGGTGGCTATTTGAAGTGTACACAGAGAGCTTGGTTTGATTGGATAAATCTAGGGCTTCACAGAAGAGCTGCCCCTGGTACAGGAGGCGGAGAGTAGATATATTTTTTTTTTTCCTGTGGCATTTTTCCCCCATATAAGAAAAAAAAAGATGGGCACTGGAGCTAGGCTGGAACGTGATCATAGGCCAGCACCAGACCAGAGAGCTCCCCATTAAGGTTTTGGGTTATAAACAGCATCTGTTTCAAATGGGGCTAAGACTAGAGGAGCTCTCATTCCCTCTTTCCCTCTGCCTGTACCACAGATCTGGCACAAACCATGAAGTCTCTTTTCTCCCTTTGCTTTTCCCATCTCATCTCATTGCGTCTCTTTTCTCTTTCCTCTTTAGAGTTTTTATATGCCTCCTGCTCATTATGGTCCTTTTCTTTTAAAGAAAGGGATTTATTTAGTGGGTGGAGGTGGGGGGAATCTGAACACAGTATTGGCATGCATACTGGTTTGAGTATAGTGCAATAACTTAACTGCTGCAAAAGTGACAGTAAAAACCACAAAATCACCAGTTTTCTGAACTGGCTTCTGTAACCTTTTCCTTATTATTCCTGGAAGGAACAATAGGAAGGAGAAGGTCATTTGACAAAGAAATAGGAATTCCATGTGGTCTTGGGATGAAAACAGTCCACACAATTTTTTCAAATCTTAGGGAAAATGGCTTGATATTATAATAATACTATTTTACCATTATCTTAACCTGAAAGGAGTCTGCCAGCTGAGGCCACTTTTCTCACAAGGACAGTCAAAAAGGCGGTGTGTTGCCCTCTGCTGGACAACATATTAAACAGTTTGCTGAGACGTTTCATTTTACAGTGAAACAGTTTTCTTTATTCATTGGATTTTAATGTAGACATTACAGTTTTTTTAATCCATAATCAATATTTGATCTATCTAATTATATAATTAAAGTAGTCAATGGCAAATCGGGCTGATTGAAGAGGTTGAAGCTGCAGCAACATTTGCAGTATGAAAAACAACTGCTGCTTGACCCTCATGAAGGATACAGGCTGAAACACATTAGTCAAACAATAAAGTTTTATTTCATACTACAAATGTTGCTGCAGCTTCAACATCTTAAGACTTTTGCTCTTTTGGAAGCAGGTGAACTTGTCCTAAAAACCTCTACGATATTTCGAAAGAATCTGATTTGGTTGTAAATGTTTTAGAAAGTCAGTTTTAAATACATAGATAATTACCTTACTGACATGCATTTTGTATCTATCTTAAGACATTACAAAGCCTGAGACAGGTTCAAGTATCTTATGCTCAGAGTAAACAGGACGTGTGTTATATTTACACCAAGACCTCAGTAATCCTTTCTCTGCGGACTGGTATCATTAGAGCCTAGCATCAAAGCATTCTTGGGACGTGAATTTCTTTAACACAAATGGACATTTAACTTTTTTAAAATTTGAAATATATTGACTATTGCTGTTCTTTGTACCGATACACTGCAAAAAAAGAAATGTCACTTTATTAAAATCTAGCTTGCCTTTGTTGGTAAGTGATAAGGTGGCTGATTTCAAGTTGAAAGACTGGAGAGAGGGTGGAGGTAGGTCTTTGTTCCCAGCTTGATGAGTGTGTGTGCAGAGCTCTAAGCTGCACGTTGAACACCATGTATTAAAGGTTACAGCAGATTGAGGTGCCTGGAGTAAGAGGGGGAGAAGAGAGGGAACGAGGTGAAAGAAAGGCAGAGAAATAAAGACTTTTTCTCAAAGAAAGTCACTACTTTTTTCTATTCAGTAATGACATGACACAAAGTTTTTGCTTTGTTCCTCGCTTTTTACGGTGTGACAGCTGAGCTGCAATAAGAATTTCAGTTGGGGGAGTACGTATGTACACTCAGCCACTCTCTTTCTGACATCGGTGTCAAAATAAGCCCTTGGAAAACATATTTTTACCCATTCCGTTTCCTTCAAATCATCCAAGAGAGAGAAATTAAAGCATGTCAAATGGCTCTCTGTGTGATTTAAAGGACTTTCTGACACAACAGTACTGCACTGTAATAGACTGGCCATGATGCTTGGCATGAAAGGTGGGTGAGCACTGGCTTACACCATCACAGGACACTGTCTGGACTGAGACTGGCCAACAGATGGTCACCTGGATTAATGGAGTCAATTAATTCATCCCATTATGTAATTAAGGCTGGGGTAAAATGAGCAGAGAGGGTCAGCCTTAGTTTCCTCAGAGGTTTATGTTTATCTACTTTAAGTCCTAAAAAAAACTAAACAAAGCAAAAACAACAAAGCAAACTAGGAAATCCAACATTTATATTTTACCACATTGCTTGTATCTCACACTCCCGCCAGATATAATTATGTGCCAAAACGTGTGCAAAATCATAACAAAAGTCACTTGATAAGTGTAATTTTATCCCACATTTAGGATTGCTACCAACTCCGAATCTTTGATCTTGATTTTTTTTTTTTTCTGCTATGACAAACCCTAAGAAATGGTAACGTGTCTACAGACGTTAATGCAAAGGCTACTTTTTCTATTGCTTTAAAAATGAAACATTTTAAACTGAATAAATTTTCTATTCAAACAATTACTTCATGTCTCATAAAGTAAATACTGTATCTATAACATAGTAAATCTGTTGTCATGACACCTCTTTGCAGTAACCCGTTTGTGTCCACTAGAGGGAGATCTTGTGTGACAGTAGCAACTCCCATTTAACTCTGATCTGCTCCCGTGCACAAACTGACTTGCTGAGAGGGGATCTGAGGTGAAAACACTGTTTTGAGGGCACAGCTGATGAAATGTTGAATCACAGTGAGAAAGGGATGACATGAAAGTGTTGACATCTTACTGTTCACACCCTGCCTTCCTCCCCTATGATCCGTGAGCACATCCATTACATCTGGATTCAGACAGAATTAAGTAGTCTTCATTATGTGGCTTCCTGCGTTACTGCAATAGCTTTCTCAAGCATCTGCAAGTCTGCTTGCATATTTAAATTTGCTTTATTGTATTATAAATCCTCTAATTACTCATGTGGTGAGAATGCATGAGTATCGTGGCTGAAAAAAGTCAATGAATGATGCAAAGCATTTCCTGTCAGGATCAATACATCTAGACTTAGGCTGCCACCAGTTACCTCATGTTTCAATTATAAACCTTACTTCTATTATGTTGAAAGCTCCCTTACAACATGTGTCCCGAAATGCAAGATGAAAGAATACAACACTTTATGAAGAGCATAACAGATTATCTACTTTAGCTTTAAGCCACTCAGTTCATTCAAATCAGAACAAAATGTTCTGAAAGCAAAACACTTGTCGTTGGATGGTATTTAATTCCACCATTTATATTAGGGTATCTTACAAAAGTGACATTGTGTTAATTTGGCTGAAAGGGCAAAGATAATAGCAGAACACCTCTCAAATAGGGACTTCGGAAAGGCATTTCCCAGTGGGAGGCATGCTCATTGGGGGGTATGTCCGGCTGGAGACCTCCTGTGCACTTGGGGGTGAAACACACATACACACAAACACACACACACAGATACAACCATTTTGTAAGCTCACCTACTCCTATTAATTGCCACTGTGTAATCTCCCAGGGTCTTCACACATATTAAGAGCAGTCCCTGTGCTCATTTAATTTAATGTAGGTTAGGATGAGAAGATAAGAGGCCGGACAGTTAAGCTGATCTTTCTTGCCGCCCCCTTGCTCGGTATCTTATTGAAAACCCAGCCCAGCCAGAAAAGAGGATGTTGTCTAAGACATGACTAATCTTGGTAAAAACTCCTTATCTGTTCAGTGTCTGAAAACAACATCATCTCTGAATCCATTGACCTTTCTGTCTGTTTGCCCTGAAAGATTGTCATTTGGGAGCTGGTGGATTAGACTACCTGTTTATGGGTTTGAGGAGCCTTAAGGTCTGAGTGATGCAAGAAAATAGCATGGACGTCAGTGTGGCCAGTGGGGTGTCTCTCACTGCCCTTTGCTGGATTGCATTTGCTACATCAAAGAACCTTGCATTCTCAGTGCTTACACCAGAGTAAAGCTATCTGGTTTGGAGATTAGTTCTCACTGGGAAGCTCTAGAAAATAATGTTGGTGCAGCTCGTTTATGGTTAGAGTAGGTTAGAAGGTAGAGTAGAATAGAGTAAGACAGAGTAGAGAGGAGACGTGAGCAGAGGAGAGAAGAAGACATGAGGTGCAAAGAGGTGACACCATATTTACTCATTATATTTTTAGCTTAGAGTTTTCAAAGTCAGTCTGCGAGGTGCTGTAATTAAACATTTGAAACTTCACTTGAAATTTAACATTCCTCAAATAGAAACTTTACTGCACCGTGAAAGCTTTTACCCAACGTAAGTGGAGGAGCTGAAGGACAAACCTGTCTCCCTATTTCCTTTGATCCAAGTGAGATATGACAGTTGGCTGACATGAGTAAGGAACATGCCTTTCAGGTGTTCAAGATTCAAGATTCAAGATTCTTTATTAGTCACATGCATAGTTATACAGGTACAACACGCAGTGAAATGTAAATACTGTGTTAGTAGTGTGCTGATCTCATGTCTTACTATGCAAATATATATGAATCTTAAACCACCTCCCTTATACTGTCTAGGTCCTAGAACCATTAGGTCCCATGGCTGGCAGGGTGCGGCCTTTATGTGTTAAGCTTGTAGTGTGTCCCATGAATGCCTGACGGGAATATAATCTCGGTAGTTTGGAGACTGGATCTTTGTCATGCTCATCAAAACCATTCCTAAACAGTTTTTCTGGTTTGGAGGAAGAAGGCGGCTGGTGTTGGTATGTAACTTTGTCCTATGTATGTAGTGTGTCAGTGACACACGGCCACCAGGACAAGCAAAAGATTTCATTGTAGCAATATTCATTTAACCCATCAATGATTTTATTGCTTTGATAATTGGGGTGATCTCTTATATATCATCTGAAACATAAAAAAATAATAAAAATAAAAATAAAGGTTTGTACTTCGTTAGTAAGACAAGCAAGCCTGCATTTTCCTGACTCAAAAACATTCCCTTTGTTTTGTTTGAATCAGTTTGTTCGTTTGTCAGCAGATGGCAGCATTGCACAGAAAATGCAGCCCAGTAAAGCACAACGAAATTCAGAAAAATATCACAGGGCCCTTAATTAATTCCATCTCTTTCCTTGATGTATTTATATCCACTTCATTTTTGCTCTTATTGAGAACAGTTGCTTTTCTTACTGCCACTTTTGTTTTTCCTCGCATAATAATGACAGGAAGGACAAGAGCATGTTGTGACAAGAGTCTCCTGGGGCTGTTATGATCTGCACCTATGTCCCCTTATGAGTTCTCTGCAATAGTATCTGTCTGATCAGTGAAAAAAGAATGGACAAGTTGAGTTCCATAATGAAAAATATTATGAAAAAAAGGTTTCTGTTGTCTTTTTTCCCCAAAAGAAGCACAGATCTGCAGATTCCATCCAGCAAAGGAAACAACAAATAGCTTGTAGTGCATATAAGTAAGCTGTTCTGTCCCTTATCATATGTCCACTTGAAGCAAACTTACTTGTATCTTCAGCATGGAACCCTAAGCCCACTTTGTCCTAAAGAGCCTTTACTTGCTCCCGTATCTTATCACGGGGCTGGTTAATGACTATGCAGAGCAAAATGGATCAGCCTGACGGACCGTGGCTCTACAGGGAACATTTCCACTTATGAGTGCTAACCTCTAGAGCCACTTTGTGTAAGCACTAATACAGTTTGTGGCTGGCTGGCTGTGGACTCTTAATGCACCAAAAAGGAAATAGAGGCTGAGTGAAATCAGGACGTTGGTGCAAAAAATGAGATGATGTGATATGACGGAGGAGGAGGGAGAGGAGGATGGCTGGTGCACTGAGTCAGTGGAGGAGATGTGAAACTGCTAAGAGAAACATGACCCCGGGGCATTTTCCCCATTGCAAAGAACTGTGTAAAGTGAGATTAGCTGGACTGCAGGGGGCATTAACACCGGAGTCTGTAGCGCAAATAGCTCGTTTATCAGAGTCTCGAAAACATCCCAAGACAAGATAAGGTGTGTGGCAATTTAGCACACACACTGTAGCTAGCAGTATTCTGTAGACTAAGTGGGCATTAAGAAAAACAGTTTACTTGCTCATATGGTCCTGCTTCTCAAAGTGTAAAACAATAAAAACCTGCCAATCCATTTGTGTTTTGCAGAAATCCAATGAAATCTTTTGGAAACCTATAGCATGGCTAAAATTACTTTCAAAGGGAAAAAAAGCAAAACAAAACTGTGACTGTCTCTGAGGACAATCTCCCCAAAATAAATGGCAGTAGTGGAATAACCCTTTTGTAGCTAAAAATAAATAATTAAATAAATAACTAATAATCAAAAAACATTTTTATGTGAGTCTGTGTCTGTGTGTGAGGAAGGAGGATTTTTAGTTCAACGTTGTTTGTTGCTGGCTATAACAAAAGTCATCTTAACAATTAACTGTAAACAGAAAAAAAAAAAACATTTGTCATTTTCATTTTGAATGTGCCAGCGTTCATTTTACCCTTGAAGAAGATGAAAAGTAGCTGCTGTAGCCTTGTATCTCAGCTACCCACCACAGCCAGACATTTGTATAGCACTATGTTTAAAAGTACAGTTTTCCACAAAATCCTTACACGACTCTGATCGTCTGCCTTCTCTTTCACAATTTTTCACACTGTTAAATTAAATTTTTCTCTCCTGCTTGAACTTTTCTTGACACAGAGGTCTTGCCTTAGCCCAGTTCCTTTTCTTTTGCCTCTATCAGGCATCCACGGTCTTCAGCTAAAATTAGCGTTTTATTATTGAGCTGCCTTTGATCAAGATGTGGCGTATACCCTACCCTCTACACACCTGCAACCTTAGAAACACACTCTAAATTTATCTGAATGACCAACCTTATATTTAAAATGTAAACTGCTCCTGATAGCTCAGGCTTTAAGGTTCATAAAAAAAAATCTCTATCTGCAACCTGACATCCAACGCTGTCAGCCTCCACAGACCAGGCATGCTGTTATTACATAACCACAATCTGAATATGGGAGAGAAGACAGGAAGAAACAGACATACTGTACTGATGATAATTATCTAGCAGTCCATCCCAGTGCTGTATCATCTTGATAATACTGACTGTACAGTAGATCAAAGACACGAACTTCAGATTCAGATTTCTCTAGATTCTTTGACAAGTGACTAGCTGTTATCTCTTTCGTGGATGGCAGTTATACAAAAATAGTCTCTGCCATTGCAGAGAAGAATTTCTGTAGTCTTTAATATCTTTTCAAATAACGGCTAATTAAATGTTGATTATTCTGTAATCTGACTGCACATCAGTTAATAAGTGATCTTTCCTTAATAAAACAGTGGGTAGATAATTTAAATTACATCGCAAAGATAAGGACAGTCTTCATTTCTGTGACAATTAAAATTCACACATCTGCAGTTTAATAAAGCAAAGACTAAGTTGAGATGTGACCTACATCAAAGAGGAATAACTATCTTGATGAAGATATCTTACCAAACTCAGCTTTGTGGACTTAAAAAAAGAAAAGAAAAAAAAAGATGGATGTGCTCTATTGATTTTCTGGCCTGAGTTTTCTCATTTCTTTGAGGTACAATGGTGCATTTTTGTTTACTCTCTATTGATTGATGACAATAGCTTTCCCATCTAGCTTAGCCACCTGCCATCTGGCTGAAGCAAAAATGAGTTGGTGACGTTGTTGTGGGAGAGAATTTCTCTTTGTTATTTGTGGAAATGCCAAGTGTTTATACAGTGTGAACAAATGTGACTACAACCCTTAAACCAAGTCATCTCTATTCTTTACATAGAATTTATGAGACATTTGCTCCATCGTGGTTTGTACTTTGGGGTCTTTCTGTGTCTGATCATGATGGTGTGTCCTTCTGGGAGCAGTGACGTTGGGGTTAAGTGCTGTTAAGGGGTTAGGTTAAGGTTAAGGGCATGAATGACATGACTGGACTTGTAAATCACATGGAGGAGGAAATGAGGCAGAGAGAAAGCGAATATGAGTCTGTTTGGAAGGAAGTTCAGCATTTTATGTCCCCTGTGATACATCTGAAACTTTGTGACCAAAGGCTTATGGTACTAAAACAGTTCAGTGGGCCAGATGGAAACCGAGAAAAGAGGTGAACAGCAGACATGAAGTGCTTCCCCTATGCCTTTTATAATACAGCAACATATGAGCCTAACAGAGCACTTTACTCTCAGATGGCATGCTTTCCTGTGGTTTATTTAAAAGTACAATGGGAGCCAGAGCCTTCAGACCCTCCATTACAGAACCAAGCTCCCAGTTTGGATTTGGGAGACAGATACTCTTTCTGTTTTTAAGATAAGAATTAAAACCTTCCTTTTTGATAAAGCTTAGAGTTGGATGAGAGGACCCTGAACCTTCCCTTAGTTATGCTGCAATCTCCTTAGGCTGCTGGCTGTTGATGCACTGAGCACTTCTTCTTCACTTAATTCTTTTTACTGCATGTCTGCTCGTACACCTCTACTGTATGTAATCATCAGTAATTATTAACTCTGCCTTTTCCTGAGCCTAGTTCGGTTGGAGCTTTCTTCCTGTTAAAAGGCAGTTTTTCCTTCCCACTGTTCACATGTATATCATGTAATTCTTGGTTTCTGTCTAATATTGTAGTTTCTTTAATTTTATTTATGATAAAAGCACCTTAAGGTGACTTTTGTTGTGAACTGGCACCATATAAATCAAATTAAATGAGTTGAAGTTTTAATGGAAGGGTTCTGAAGTTAGAGATAGCTATCTAATCAAAGTTAAAAAAAAATGTGTTACCTTTTCCATCACCCATGAAAATATAAATACAGCAAAGTAATCATTTGCACATATAGTAATAGGTAATACATTGTGTTAATGACTATAAATGCACCTTTGATTGCACAGCCATATACAAAATGTGTATGTTACATGTTTGTTGTTTGCAGAAGCAGTAAAATATAATAGTCTAAGGAGCATTTTGTATATGGCTGTGCAATTAAAGGTGCATTTATAGTCATTAACACTGCGATGACCTGGATGACTAAGAACCTTCACAGACATGTAAAATATAATGTTTATGTACTTGGTTCTACATTAAAATGGCTGATTGCAACCATCAGGAACTTAATAAAAAAATCATATTTTGTACAAGCAGTTGAAAGCAAGGCAAACCAAACCAAGGCAAACTTGTTACACTGTCATTTGTTTACAGTATTAAAAAAATGTTTTTGCTTGCATGAATAGTAAAAGGCTTTGTAGAAAATGGTTGCTGAAAACGGCACTAATTTCTCGCTTTTATTAAGTCTCTATTAACAAGACAAACAACTGCAATGAAGTCTAAAACATCTTCCCTTGTGGCAAAACTGATTAACTCTGGAGCAAAAAGCAGAGTGCTTCTACAGTTTGTCATAGAACATTAGGCGTTTTGTTAGAGATTTAGCACCCTGCAGTAGAAAAGAACAAAAGGTTTCAGCTCATCCACATGATGTCATATTATTCTGTCACATGGGCCGGCTTTAACAGTGTGACTAATCCAGAAAGGGTAGGATCTCGGTTTAATATTTGCAAGAACACTAATCAACTGAAATGTCACAGTCATATTTAACTATTACAACTTTCAGCATGACACTTTCTTCCCCAGTTCTTAAAAATAATTTTTGTGTCCATCTGGCTATTTGACCATTGGTGAATTTTTCTGTCCGATTGCATCGAGGCCTCGATCTCCTGCTCTATTTCCCAACTTTCCACCCCCCCCTGTATCTCCTGATCTACCCACAGGATCAGTCTCTTTCTCAGTGTCTCCCACTGTGGCTCCTCAGCTGCTGTGTACGCTGTCCTAGGCGACATGAATTAATGATAACAGCAGCAGCTTCACAGAAAAGGCTCTTCCATTATATAATCCAGGCAGTTCTGCAGCAAATCCACAGTTTTTTTTTTTTTTAACTTTTAATACAGAGTACCTTCCACGAATGACCCTTTTCACCTTCCTTTCCCATTGTCAGTGCCTTTATCATTCCATGCAACAGGTATGCAAGCATGCAGGTATGCATCTATTGAGGCAACATAAAAAGGCATAGTCTGATTTCTTTGTTGTTGATTTTACTTTTTCACAGGTTTTTTAAAACTAAAATTAAGTCAAATGATGTATTAATGTGCTTTTATAGTAGGCACTTTTTCTGAATAATTTCAGGGCAGAAATCTTAAGTGCTATCAGGAGGCTGTTGTATATGTTCTCAAATAGAAAATGACCTGCCTCAACATTCCCAGAATGCCTGAATACCATGAGTGTCCTCTACATCATGATCTCATTATGCATCTTCTGCGAAGCTACACAAAAGATTGTAACTAGACACTCGCCTCTATTAGGCTTTTGTTAGAAAGCCCTTTCAAAGAGCAGGTGAGTCATGATAACACACCCTCAAATCTATTCGCAGAGGTATTCATCAGTAGTGGTTTCAACATAAAATGGGTACAGAACCTCCAGAACTGTGTTAGCCATCAATCTAAAAATTGTCCCTTTAACTTTTCACATTGTAGGTATGTGTCAAAGGAATGAGCTGTTATTATTTGCACTACTAATAGTCCCCCACTAATTAAACTACAATTAAACCAGGCATTAAACATAACTATCTCAGGGTTTGCAGAACAGAATGTGATGAATTTCACAAATAAACAACCTATGAAATAGACATGAGTCTTTTTTGGTACATAAAAAAAGACAATTGCACTTTCTTTTGTTTCCACTCTTTTGTTGTTGTTGTTGTTGTATCATTGTTTATTTGCTTGCAAAAATGCCAATTTCTTCTTATTTGGGAGCCTCTAATTATTTCTCACGTAGTTGTCTTCTGTGTGTCCCTTTTACTTGTCCTCATGCTTGTCAAACTTTCACCAATTAAGTTTGCCATTTAAACTATGGGGAACCAATTAGCAGTGGTTTAGCTGTAATAGTTACATTTTCTCTCTCTCTCTCCTGATGCAGTTATCACCCAGTCAGATGGTCTAAAGCGCTAAAAATAGCCTGTTTCTGTCATTTTAGTGGTACATTGTGCTGCGCTAATTCTACTATTTTACAGAATTTCACAAGTTACAATTGTGCCAATTTCTTTGTTTAATGTATTCCGTGTAGTAATTACAATATCCAAAATGGGTTAAATGCTATGATTGTACTGAAAATGAGTGTTGATGCTACTCTTTTTTTGTGTAGTTATGCTTTGTGGCCAGGGTGAAATATCTCCAGAAACTACAGCCTTAATGTACACACAGTGGCAAAAAAATGATTCTAATCCCCTCTGACCTCTGCGATAATGGCAAGTTTGCACAGCTGTTAAAAAGTAGTGAGAAGCAAGAACAAACACAGTTGCTGTAATGGAAGTGCCATGAATAGTTCATAGCAGTTTTCCTGTAGGCAGCAGCAGCATACCTTGAAGCCTCTGAATTACTGCTTAGCTTTACAGTGGGAACTCCTCCAAAATTACATAATGCAGCAGTAGTGCACTTTGTTTGCCAATATGCTGGAACATGATGGTGTTCACATGAGATTAAATTGGGATTCTTTCAGTGTTGAACGCAAACACTTTCACCACATACACAACAGAAACTGTTTGCTTATACCTACATCTATATATACAGTACATACATTGCTATACAAACTGTACTTTCCTTTGCTTTCATTTCAGTCTGAGAGTAATTACTTTTTCCTCGCAGGTCTTGCCTTTTTGCTGTTTGAAGCCTAAAAAACAGCCATGCCCATTTGTGCGTGTTTGTGAAAGCGGATTGGATGGATTTATCTAACCAATAATCCTGATTTGTGAAAAAGATATTTGCATATGATCACAGCTCACTTTAGAATAAATTTCAGCTCTCTGCCTGCTGGAAAGACGTTATGGAATCTAAGCTGATTAGCAGAAGACACAGGCCCTATATTGTAAAGGATAACAAACATTGAATGAAGCAGGGACCTAAAATGGAGGCTTAGTAGGAACACAGCTAGTGAGCATGTAACCCTAAATCCCCTGTCTAAATATTTCCATTAAACAAGCCTTTATTTAGACATCATTAGGGAGGTGCCTTTCAGTGTTTGGCTCAATGCTTATTGTAGAACTGAATCAAAGCTGAGTTTGAAAAGAGGAGGGCTTTGGGGAAGAAGAGGGTTGCAGTGAAACATTGCCTCCATCATGTCTCACCGCTTTTCTCTTTTATTATTGCTGCCACCATTGAATGGCCATAAACAGCTAATGAGATTGTTCAGGAAAGGAGCGGAGTAATATGAAACCAGTACAAGGCAAGCAAATTTGATTTAAAGTGACTAATCATCAAGATGTACATCTGGAGCCTTAACCAAACTGTGACCTTTAGTGCCTGCGTGGAGTGGCTGTAATTAGAGTCAGGAACTTTAAATCAATACAATGATGCACTGCAGATTGGATACAATCTGTCACAAGACTAGATTGATGACGGAAAGGCCTTTATTCCTCTGGGACGTGTTGTACATTACTGTTGGGATGAAAATATAGCTAAGTGTGAAGTGCTCCATTTACCAACTAATCTATGTACCAGCTCTTATTTTTGACCGCAAGTGAATACCCACAGAATGCAATTTACAAATTTAAGTATAATTTTAGGCAGCTGGCAAACCACTAAAGATGACAAGCCTAGATCTTGATTAGGGTGACCTTTGGAAGATATATTGTGGAAGTATTCTTAAGTGAGAGAAGCCCAAATCCAAAACATATTGGAAAGAATTTAAGTTCCATTTGGCTTACAAACTGCATCGGCTCCTCCATGGATACAGAAAAAAGATTGTAGAAAATATTCTAATAAACCACTAAAAAACACAAATAAGGTATATCACACGCACAGTTGCAAAATGATGAGCATGCTTTCATTTAAAAAGAAGAGGTTAAAAAAAAAACATTTGTGGACATTTCCCTTGAAATACTCCAGTCATTGGTTGATCCATATTAAGCAGACCTTTACACTAACATTGCTCCCAGACATTGCTCAGAGAGCTTATTGATTGTGGTGGACAGCCAGACACCACAAATGCATCCTCACTCACAAATAGAAGAATTAAACATGTCCTTACAAGACCTGGGTATCTGGTAAGAGTTTGAAGAGGGATAAACATTTTTTGGTGTAGAGAAAAATGAGAGAAAAGAAGATAAGAGTTTGACCTTCACCCTTACAATGTTACTTATGGTAAATTTTTCCTGCCTGTGGAAGGTGGACTGCAGTGTTTCTGCATGAAAGAAAGACCATCAAAATATATCACAGAGTCACTGCTCATGTCAGGCTGGAAGATTCTGAATAAGCATGCCCGGGTGAAAAATCGCCACGGCCAGCACACTGTCATGTTATAGAAATCCATCCATGTAATATTTTGCAATTAATCTCATCATGCTGACATTTTCTTCATGGATGATTTTTTTTTCTTATTATTAATTACTTTGTCTGTTCTCCTTGCAGTTACTTACAGTACAGAACAACTTTGAGGGGTGCTTTCTGCAATCCAGGCTCCATGCCACATATGACTTCACCCATTTCATGAAGCTTGTTTTTCTTTTTAATCCAAAAATGTTTCAACCAAGAAGCTGTTTATTCTCCTCCAGACCCTTTAGACACTGATCAACCATATGCCTTTTGCACCCAAGTTCATCACTATTCAAACAATATCGGCCAGCCTTTGTGAATAACCTTGAATTTTCTCCATTTAGGACTATAGAATTGAGTTCAGGGTTGGTCATGTTTATATTAAAATATATACTTATGCCAAAAGGGGTGAGCTGTATAAAATGAGGGCGAGTCCATTTATTACAATAAGCTACTTTAATTAAAGTGTAATTTATCAGGCCAACATGCTGGGTACACTGTGCAAATGACATCATCCATGTAACTTTAACATATAAAACATCAACAACACGCTCTAGATACTGTATATCAAGACAGAACAAAATCCGAGGAGTCAACTACAGTCTCCATGACAGCAAAATCCAAAGGTGGGCGTCAAACTGTTCTCCAGGGATTGGCCCCCGCAGTGTGACCCTGATCACAGAAATTTAAGGAACTGAGCTACTCGCCTCCATTGCCCTGACCTGAAACCAGGCTGCCGGAGGCCCGCACTTCTGCTCTTGGCTATGGCATTCTCAAAGGCATATTAAGTCTTAAGATGCTTTATTAAGGAACACAGTCGATATACAATTATAGCAACTTGCATAGTGTTTGGTGTGGACTGCCAGTGGGAAGAATGTGTGGGACTGGATCTGCATACTGTACTTGGCTTTCTGTGTATGAGCACGATGTGGTTAAAGATGCTTAACATATAAAACATGCATTTGTCGTAAGTAGGTCATGAAAATGAGGAAGATTTGCTGGGCTTGTGGATGCATTTGCTGCATGCGTGTACTATGTGGGTGTTTGCGTGAATATATGCGGGAATATATCTTTTTAATGCTGCCTTGTTCACAGCCTGACTTCAAAGCTTGTCAGGACAGAACTGATGTATATATGGCTATAATTGTACATATATATATATATATATACACACAAAAATAAATCTTTATGCATGTAAATAATCTAACAAAAACTGCAGGGACAATGATGATGATGGTTGTGAAACACTGTGATGAAACTGCTCTAACTGTAAAATTAAGGAAAGATTGCTAGCCAAACAAGCTATTCTATCGAAGTTGTATGATCGACAGGGGTACGTTTCAGCCCCCTGTTGAGGCGCAGCAGGAGAGTGTGTAAAGGTGGAGTACTAGGTCTCGTAGTCCACAATGCAGACCCCCTGGGAAGGGTAATCACCATGAGGCCAGCAACAGTCAGCACAGCAGTAGCCCCTCGCCACAAAGGCACTCCTCTACAGAAACATGGCTGTGCTTTTGTGCTCCCCTACTCTCTGAGTGTGTCCCACTCCGGGGGGCTCGAGAGGCACCACAGGGTGCCCATTAAACCATTAGTAGTGGAGGACAGCCCTGACAGCCTGATATACAAATACACGCACACTCACAAATACACAAGCATTCAAGACCTACACATGTACCGCAAGTATGCAAATGTCCCAAGCTGACAAAGCCAAAGTATTGTTCCTTTAACATCACTGTCAGCTGTTAAGAGCCTTAATTGCAGAATAATTTTTCATTTTTATTTGTTCACTCTCTCATTTGTCGGCATAATAGCTCATTGACTTTTTCATTTACTGGGAGAATTGCTCGTTGAATGTACCATTCAAGTTCAGTTGTTAACTGCCATGCTCCCCACGTTAACTGAGATTTATCAAAGTATTTAGAAGCAAGCATTCAGAATAAATTTATAGAAACAGACAAGTTCAAAGCAGCACAAGAATCATCTCTATAACAATGGCAACAAACCATAGAATGTTGATGATACTTTACAATTCATTACTGATAGCCAAGACTGGTTTAAGGGGATGGATGGTTGAATATATCTGCAGATTCTGTAGATTCAGGTTCAAAACATCCACACCTTTGTTGTCCTAATAAAATCTGTTAGAGTAAATTGTGATATTTTCCTCGGGTTTTTAAATAACAGTCCATACTTAAAGGAAAAAGAACATCTGCAGGTTAAGAGACAAATTTAAAGAGGTATATGCTATTCAAGTTCATCAGCATATTGTCTTTTTTGACCAGCTATGTAGTAATGGTATATATTTGGCAGAGCAGAATTCTGTCTTTGAGTTCAGACATAATAAAAATATGTAGCCATTAGGGAGTTATCATGGAGGTGGGGGTGATTTAAATACATTCAAACTGTCAAGCATTGCATTCTTGCATGGGCTTGGTAATTTACTTTATACTGTAATGTCCGCAAGCTTTCATACCTTTGACATCTTTCTATGTAGCTTAATATTTGCAGAAAGTTTCAGTTTTCACAGTCTTTTGAAACTGAGTTCAGACATTACCACTACAAACTAAAGCTGTTCTACACTGCTGTGATCTCTCAGCCGTGACCATTAGGTTAGTTATGACAGTGTCATTGTTTACAATAATGTCCTCTCACTCAGTCTGAAAAAGAAAAAAAAAATCTGCCCATGACACTTGGCGTGCTAAAAGCTAATGCCAGTGTTTCTATTCCTCAACACACTTGTCACAAAGGTCACTTGCTTACTCACTAATGTTACCACACAACCCACATTTTTTTTCTCTCACT
>VUQR01037053.1:88872-113270 GCA_015108515.1 Hemichromis elongatus
ACATTTTTTTATCTCTCACTAACAGTAACATAACGATCTAAATTCTGCAAAAATGACGTCTATCAGCAACATCATATTCATTCAAGTTACATTCATTTTATATACTTCCCCTTGTCTATTACATTGTTGAAATCATGTCAAAATAATGGGTAGGTACAGGAAAAGAAGACAGCTTCTAAGATGTGATGACCTGTTCTGGACAGTTTCAAACTGCTGAGGGTGTCAATTAGAGTAAAATAGCAGTGATATTATTAGAAACAATTCATTATACGCTATCTAATTAACTGAGCAGTTGGAACCTAAATTATTTTTCAGTTCCAAATTATCTGTAATTAATGAGTGTTTCTATAGAACAATGATAGCTTTTCTTTTTGACCATAAAAGACAAAAACCGGAAATGAATATAAGTTCTGTGAAGTGGTGGGATTGAAATATTTGTATAAAGCCATAGAGAGGGATTCAAATTTCACTATTCTTCATTTATTTAGAGTCTTAGCATTCAGAACATTTTGAACTGTGAAAACTGTCAAAATGTTTCACTGAGAACTTACCCAGTGAAGAAAGAGGACTACTGGCGCATATCTCGGAAATAATTGGGGAAGGACCAGTAACATATTTTTAAAAACAAAAGGAATAGCACATTGGACCAATAACTATCATTTGAGTCATACTGTGATCAGAATAATCTATAAAAGTGGCACAAAGGCTCGCTATACTAACACTTGAAACTGTTGCCAGAAGAAGTAGCCTATAGGTGCGCAGCTGTTATTGGTTAGGGCTCAGGACTTGTTTATAAAAAATCCAGCGAATCTTTTTATAGTGGTGAGTTTTTTGTTAGAGCAATATTCTGGCATTAGTTTGTTTAGCACCTGCTTGTGTCTGTAATTTTTAGAAGGGAGAAAAAACAGGATCGTGACAGTCAGAATTGCATTCACAAATACAGCCAACCTTAACGTTAATGTAACGTTTACTTCCCCAGATGTTTTAAACTGTCCAAGCTACTTACTTGTGATGGCAGATTTTTCTGCCAGCATCTAGATATCCAGCTAAAAGGATTTAATATTATATATGTATATAAAACATATATGTGATAAATATTCTATACAACACTTACAAAACATTCTCCTTAGTTATGTTTTTGAGGTCCATCAAAGTGAACCAATCATGATAACAAAAGGAAAGGCTCTGTTTCTAATTAAAGTTTCATGACCTTAAGTTTTAAAAAACCTTTTACTGCATTTTTCAGCATCACAGGGTACATTATACCAAGTTCAACACAAATAGAATATAAACTGTATTATATTCAATATGTAATATAAACAAACTATTATATAACACATCTCAACTAGTAAATGCCCTTTTTTAAAACCTATAACATTTGTACTGCATAAACTCAAATGTCTTTCTGTTTGAGCTAAAAATAGCTATACCTGGCATAAGGTTTGCTAAAGTGAATGTTGGCAAGTAAATGGTAAATGGCCTGTATTTATATACCGCTTTACTAGTCCCTAAGGACCCCAAAGCACTTTACATTACAGTCATCCACCCATTCACACACTGGTGATGGCAAGCTACATTGTAGCCACAGCTGCAGCACTGACAGAGGCGAGGCTGCCGGACACTGGCGCCACCGGTCCCTCTGACCACCACCAGTAGGCAACGGGTGAAGTGTCTTGCCCAAGGATACAACGACCGAGACTGTCGGAGCTGGGGCACGAACCAGCAACCTTTCGATTACAAGATGAACTGCCAAATCTTTGAGCCACGATCGCCCCATAATGGGTGGATAGTGGACCATAATGTTATTTTACACATCTAAACATGCCCTGTGTTTAGCCTTTGCTACAGTCAGTGTGGAGAATAGTCCATATATGTTAGCAGCAGCTGGTAAATGCATCTCTTTGTGTTTCTCCTGGTTTCCTAGAATCTGCTGAGCAAAGAAACAGATGCCTCACATCCTCTTTCTGGGATTAATAAAATTTCACAGCTTTTTTGTGGACACAAAACCTTTGAATGTACCTGTAGTTTCCCGGTATTGAGTTTTAAGATAGTTCTTTAGTTTGGCTCTCTTCAGGCTTTGATTGAACACAACTCATGTACTGTGTTTTTACTAGGAAAAGCAAACAAAAAAAGCAGCTGGCAAATTCATGAATGATTAAAAGCTGCAGCTATTCAAATGGTGAGGTACAGTGGATTGGTCACATTAGCATCCTATTACATTTTAAGGACCACAGAAAGACACTTTAAAATGAACTCTAATTGTAAGATAATAATACTTCAATCTCTCTTACTCCCTGATGTATCATTCCTATTTTTCTTTAGTCATACTTGACTTGAAATCATTAACAGGCAAATGAATCTGTGAATGTGCTTGTACACACACATCCCGTAGAGGCTAAAAATATAAACACTCACAGGACACTTTGTTAGTTACCCTACTAGTACCAGGTTGGACCCACTTTTGACTTCAGAGGTGCTTTAATTCTTCATGGTACTTATTAAGCAACATGCATGAAACATTCCTCGGGTTCATAATGACAGGACAGCATCAGTTATGTGAATCTTCCATTCCACCAGATCTCAAAGCTGCTCTATTGGACTGAGATCTGGTGACTTTAGAAGCCATTTCAATACAGCGAACTCAGTGTCATGTTCAAGAAACCAGTTTGAGACAATTTGAGCTTAGTGACCTGGTGTGTTAACCGGTTGGAGGCAGCCAGCATAAGATGGGTACACCAGTCCAAAATGGATGGACATGGTTAATCATAGTGAGGCAGGTTGTGGCATTTAAATAAATGTCCGATTGGTACTAAGGGACCCAAAGTGCATTCCCCACACCATAAAACCACCACCATCAGCCTAAACTAGTGGTTGTGGTGGCTTCTTGCTTTCATGTTGTTTACACCAAATTATGACCCTACCATCTCAATGTCATATAAGAAATCTTTAGACTAATCAGGCCAGACAACATTTTTCCACTTTTCTGTTTTCATTTTTGGGGAGCTAAACTGTAAATTGTAGTAATTAGTTTCCTGATGAGTTGCACCCAGTGTTTCACCTTATGATCCGATGCACCTTATGTATTTTTGGTTATGCTTACTGACCTCAAACAGATTTTATGTGGTACACAGCACTCAAAAATCTGTCAAAAATGTTGTAGTATTACTAGTAAGCTACAAAGGCACACCGTTTGATGGATTGTCAGAGCATTACAGGTACCGTATTCAGGAGCTTTGTGGAGTAATCTTGGCCAAAAACTCCATCCACTTCAGGTCAAAGTCAAACGAACACTGCAGCATCACTGAGAGAACAAAGGGAGACAGGACAAATACACAGAAGGGTAATGAGGGAAGTGGAAACACATGGTGAAGACAAATGACACTGAAAATATCTAGTTGTGATGGCAAGCCACATAGAGTAAGCACCACACCTCACCATTAGTTGCTTCACTTTAGTTTGCTTTGCAGTCACTACTTTAAATGTGTGAATGGGTGGATGACTGTAATGTAAAGAGCTTTGGGGTCCTTAGGGACTAGTAAAGCGCTATATAAATACAGGCCATAAAGGCCATTTAAATATATTCTACTTATTGTCCAATATAGTTTCTTTATTAAATGTATTTATTTTTTCATTACAACTTCCAATGTTTACATGGTGTGCACACATATTAAAACTGCAAGTTCAAAGTTCTGTTTTATGTTATATTAATAAATCTTTCGTTGTTTGAGTTACCTGGTGTTTGGTCTGTCTTTCCTGGCTGGCAAAAGCCAAGAGATCTGAAGTACTGCTGACAGCCTAATTGGACAAAACCACATGGTTCATTGCCTGGGGGGTGCTTCAGGTTTGTTTAATTGTTTTGTATTAGCTGGTTATATGGCAACCATTTTGTTTTTCCCCTCTGTGTCATTTGGTTTAGCGAAACCTCCTGTTATTTCAGAAGGTCATTTTGGCTTATGTTTGTTTGAGGTTTTGTTAGTGCTTATCTTGGGTTTAGTTTATTGAGTTGACCTCTTTTATTGGTCTGCCTGTTTAAGTTTTTTGGTTTTGTTAATTATCTTTCATATTTTTGGGTTAGTAAAACCCCCTTTTATTAATTAAACACCCGTGTCTTTTATGCCTTACTGTTTGCTCCATGACACTAGTGAACAGCAGTTCTCTGGTCAAAAATGTCTAGTTGGTGCCAGTGGTCAAACTTTACTCAACTCATTTTATGTGGTACACCGCGATCAAAAATCTGTCAAAAAATGTTTTAGTATGACTTTAGTAAGCTATGAAGCTGCACTTCTTGATGAATTGTCAGAGCATTACTGCTACTGTGGTCAGGAGCCTCATGGAGTAATCTGGGTCCGAACTCTGCTTCATAATGATATGCTATGTGATTGCTAGTAACACAGCTATGTTAGCATAGCATAAACACAATAAAGCTGGAGGATGAACGCTAACGTTTTTCCACTCGATAAAAGTTAACGCGAGGGTTCCCTATGGTTAGGGACAAATGCAATCGCATGGCAGGATGCTGTAAACAGACCAAACTTCATTCAGGAGAACAACTGAGATAATCGATTAACAATACGAGGTTAGTCATCAATATACTTCAACAACATGGAAGTCAGAATTCAACATTAACGAATCAATGGTACAGAAGTGGAGGAAGCAAGAAGAATGAGTTGAGTAAAGTATGACTTATCTGACTATTTTGTTTTGCTTTATGCGCCTTATAATCCGGTGCGCCGTATGATCCAAAAAATATGGTAATGCATTTTTTCTTCGCTATCGACTTTGTAGCTTTAAATTTGAGCATGCATGTCCATGGACTGGCGTCTATTACATATATACTTTACATGTATACCATATACATGTATATGAGTGTTTATACATCAATACCACAGACATTCAATTTGTTATTTTGGCTCTTTGATTAACACTTAAAACAGTAGAGATGTAAAATACTTGAAGGCAAAAAAATGTGCTAAACTATCATCAGATATAACATTGGAAGAAATCAAATTTCTCCTGTATTTAATAATGAGAGTAGGTGTTAAGAACAATGACATCATATATTTACCAGTTTTGTGTGTATCATCACTGTTGTACATTAAGTAGTTTTTCCCTGGATGTGTAAGGGTTTATATATTCACATATGTCACGTGTTTAGCCACTCCCATTCTGACTTCTGAAGTTATTTGGTATTTTCCAAACCCACAGTACTATTTGCTTCACTATTGTGAATTATCTTGTGACACACATTTTGGATATATAGGAATTTTTATGTATCACCTGAAGCATGACAGTTTATTAAGTCCAGGTAAAAGCAGAAAAATTGAACATAAAACATATTATCAATTTTTAAAAAATAAACCTGTAACAAAAACAGAGCAGTTGGAATTAGAAGCTGTAATTAAACCTGCGGACAGAAATTCGTGGGAATTTCAGCTTTATCATGCAGGAAAAACATGAATCAATATGTATGAACATAGTCTGTCAGCTGGTATTCTAGGTGACGCAAAAAGTCCTGCCATTGACCATTAGAGACCATGATTTATAGCCATTTAGGAAATGCTAGCATTCTCTAGAAATGATGAATTACCTGCTGCATCCTTGGGTGTGGATCAATACATTGAGTTCATGGACTGGTGTTGTAGTGTGCCGCACATATTCAGTACAACTGATTAAGTTTTGCATTTACCAACTCTTCTCCATATGCTCTCATACCTGCTCACTGGTACAGTGCAGTTCAGCTGGGCCTTGCAGCAGCCTTAGGCCTGCGGAGCTTTCTTAGCTTAATTTCACTGGCCTTCTCCATCTCTGTCATCAGAGGGCTGTTTTTGGACTTGGCTAGCACATTATTAATAAAAGCTGATACATTCTCATTTAGCCCGCCATGGGAAATGAATTATTCTAATGGGTGTAATTCCACTGTCACTTCAGTTCCCCCTGCTTTGCATGTGGGCAAGATAGATGAGATGTGTGATTGAGTGGAACAGTGACTTCCACACAGCTGTTAAATGTTCTTAAGCTGAGTGAACAAGACTGAACTGTCTGTGTGTGGTCTGTAAGAAAACGCTTTCTCAGAAGCATGTATTTTATCAGGTTTTTATTTAAGCAAGCATTGTAAGACAAGCAATGTTCTGGGTAGGGAATCATTTAATTAAAGGAGACCTTTTTTCATTTTAGCTCTATATATGTATCTATAGAACTCAAAGATCAGGATTCTAGTTTATGTATAGTAACACTATGTTGCTCTAGATATATTCCACCATTGCCTTAGCATCAGTGAATTCTTTGTTATAAGTTTTTAAGTAACCACAAACACAGTGTTGACAACGCTGAAAATCTTCTGCTTTCACTTGGTTCTCTCATGCTCACTGATCTTTCAGTCACATGTTCAGTTTAACGGTAGTTGTAAAGCTTAATTGCTCTTATAGTAACATCAACTTTATTATTTTACAACTGATGTGAGTGCAAGATATATATTCGCAATGAGAGGTGCAGATTTCATTTGGCCACTCCATAACTGTCTTTTTTTTCCAGCTATTTAAAGTTGGAGTTGCTGGTGTGTTTTAGATCATTGCCCTGCTGTTTATCCCTGCTGCTTGAGCTTCAGGGTATTCTGATGTCACAATATCTGATTTCATGATTTTCTAATAGAGAGCAGAATCAATGCTTATATCAATGCAATTTGTCCAGGTCATGAAGTGGCAAAGCAGCCCCAGACCATCACACTACCACCACCATGCTTGAACGTCACTTTGATGTTCGTTTTATGAAATGCTATGTTAGTTTTTTGCCAGATGTTTCAGGATGCTAAACATTCCAAGTAGTTCAACTTTTGTCTTGTTTGTCCACAGAATAATTTTTGTTATGTTTTTTGACAATGGTGAGACAAGCCTTTGTGTTCTTTTTGGTCTACAGCGGGTTTCGCGTTTGATCTCTCCAATGCACTGATAGTTAGAATCAGAAGATAGCCAAAGACCTGGTATCTATATTGTACTAGGATGGGAAAAATTTTTGATGATTGGTGCATCATCCCGTGTATTGGCCTACATCATTATTTTTAACTATAACTTTTATTATAAGTACATAACTATAGCTGTGTTAAACCTGAGCATTCATTTTGATGGATTATTTGAGAGAAAATCAGGAGATACGTAGGTCCACTTTAATTCATAAATTTATGTATGTATATAGTAGAGAAACTCCCCTCTCGCCACAAAATCCTTTGGCTGTTCATTCATTTGTGGGAGGTCAGTCAAGCCAGTGCTGCCCAAATATGAAGAATGCTGTTTGTTTATTGTGATGACTGCTCCAGTTCCACTATCACCCTCTCCAAGCCAATCTGTGCGCTGTCCATCTCTTTCTCTGTATAGCTGTCTGTGTCTCTCTTTCTCTCCACTAATTTTTCTGCCAGTGTTTTGGTTTAGAATAATTCAGCTCTTCTACACCCAACTTTGACAAATGTGCTGTCCGTGAGATATATTAAAAACCCAGCAACCAGTTGGCATTGCTTAGTTTGGTAGAAAGCCATATTCTAATTGGAAACAGTGTCACCATGCTGGACTCTAATTATGGTTTCCATAGAAACAGCAGAAAAAAGGATTTCTACAGTAGAGGTGAAAAAAAATAATAAAGGATGCACAATATGGTATGCTATCATCTGTGCTTCTCTTGCTCACGTACTGTCATAATTTGTGTTACAAGGAATTAAAGTCCCATAGTAAGGAGATGGTAAGTTCTTTTCTGCATTTTATACCACATGCTGCCTCACTATGTTTAGACATATCTTAGGAAGGAAGAGAGCACAGGACTGCGAAGTTATTAAAGTTCAGAGTCGTGGGCTCAGTGATCCTCTGGTTATTGTTTTCAGCTTCCACCTCTGCTTATCTGCCTTTCTAAACTTTCTCAACTAAAATAACATGATGCACACATATGAGTCTTAAAGCACAATTGAAGCATCTTCCAGTAATGTACATTCAGTTTATGTGTTTGCTAGAGATTTCATAATTTAGCAAATATAAACTGATCCAAAACATTTATGATCCTAAAGTGAGTACATACGATAGAATTATATCATCAGCATCCAAAATGGACTATTGATAACTAAAACCAAAATGCATTTCAAAGTTGCATTTGCTTCCTAGCAAAAAAACAAGTAGTTTTTGCTCTGTATTTCTTGCAAAGGTACTAGGTCTGCTAATCAAAAACTCTACTTTTATGTAGTTGACGTCATTATGCTTTGGTGACGAAGATACTGTCACATAAAAGGCTAAGAGTCTGCTAAAATCAGTCACAACTCCCCATGGAGTAGTGTGATGTGTGTAAATGTGTGCATGTGAGTCTGTGTGTCTGTGTGAATAGGATAATGATGACGGGGATGATATGACACATGTAGGCGAGGGACAGCGCCTGTGTGTTCCTGGAAACGTGCTTTGCTCCATCTGCTGCTGTTAGGCAACCAGCTGCCTGCCTCCCATCGGTCCAGCAGCACCAGCCACAGCTACTCTGAAACCATGGCAACCGGCTCTCTTCTGTGTGCTGCCCAGGATGACCCTTTTCCTCTTTTCCCCCTCTTCTCATCCTCTTTTTGCAAATAATGTCAAGGGTCTTTAATTTCTAAAATGATTTGTGAACCTCCTCTTGTTTAAAATGTCCTCTTCAGATGTTGAGAAATGCAAAGCAATGTTGTTACATGTGTTGTACTGTAGTCCAATAAAATCCATGTGCTGTTTATATACAGTGGCACTGGGACTGAACATAACCTAGTGCAACCAAGTGCACCCACATGACACACCCACATACACACAGGAACATTAACTTTGAAACACACTATTGTTCTCTTTCTCTTGGCCTGGAGGAGACACAACAAAATAAAAGATTTCTTAATTACTACGGGCCTTTCTCAATCTCCTGTTGAGAGATTGATTATCAGCGCTCACAGCTTCAGGCCCCTCCCATGCTCACCAGCTCTGTTCTTACCATCATCATCAGACATTTTACATTACCTATTTTGCCTAATAGTCATAAAGACAGAAAAGCAAAGAACAGGAAAATACACACAACCATATGCATAAAATCAGAATAATTCATAATCAGAGAGCAGTAGTTCAATTCAATTCAATTCAATTTTATTTATATAGCGCAAGATCACAACAACAGTCGCCTCAAGGTGCTTAGCTCAGGTTCACGGAGAGTTATCCCTGTTTTATACATAATTATGCATTAAAGGCTGGTATGAAGCGCTTGGCTTTGGGTTTGCTAAAATGTAAAGAGTCTTAAATATGACATTTTACACATCAAAACTGTTGATAAGATAAGATAAGATAAGATAAGATAAGAAAAACTTTATTTATTCCGAAGGAAATTCTTTTGTCATACACATGCTGAGTGCAGTAAGAGATACACAGGAACAGAGGAATAAGATATACATATATATAATTATATGTATATAATATAATTCCCACGTTTACATAATAATAATGAAAATATCTAAAGAACTTGGTTAGAATTTGTGAATTTTTTGAACAGGGAGATTCTCGTAATCATAAAATCAACATGCATATTTGAAATGAAAATGATGAAGGTACATTTGTTTACAAAGCATATGTAGCTTTTTGACAAGCTAATCATCTTCAGCATCATCATTTATTTGTATAGCACACCAGGCAGACCAAAGTGCTGAACAACACAGATCAAAACAACAAGCAAATCTAAAAATAAAACTGAACTAATCATTACTGATTTTAAGTTATTGCAGTGCCTTGTTAACAGATGTTACATATATATTATTTGGATAATGTAGACCTGTACAAATACAATCTCCAGTCATGAATCCTATTTTTTAACATGCGTTTTTCCACATTTCCATTTTGTTGCTTGTTACGACCCGTCTAGGTCCAGGCAATACCATGCTGAGGCACTCGCCCCCCCCAAGACCCAAGCAGTGGCAGGAAACAAGTCTGTTCTTTATAACGTGATTTATTTACAACGTGGAAAAAAGAAGGACAACAAAACGGGAGTGTCAACACTTCAGGGTGAGCCAAGGCCAAAATAATAAACAAAACAAATCTAAACAAATCCCACACTCCTGACCTTTCCAAAACAAAGTTAAAATAAAGACAGAGTCTGACCTCCTTAACTAACTCAAAACAGGAGAAAACTGGGATCAACAGAAATGGCAGCTCACCCTTACCCACTCCACTTCCACAATAATCAAATTGCACTACAGCCAGCGGCTGCCACAGGTTCACTGCTCGGTCGTTAGGAGTAAAGCGAGGACCTCTCCTGCCGCGGCACTCCAGCCTTCTTTTAATGGGCGGGACCTCCAGCTGGAACCAGTCACGTTGGAGCTGTAAAACCATGCACCAATCGGAGCAGGGCCCTGGCACAGCTGAATTAACATAACAGATGCGTTAACGGCACAAAACAAACACATAAGATGCAAGTTCGTAACATGCTTAACCCCAAAAAAGACAAAATCTGTAATTGCATCAATAACAACTGAAGCTCTTGCTTTGATTGGAGGAGACAGGTGTGTCTATTTTCTGTCAGACTATTGAAGTCATCACGTATTTGGTGTATGTGTGTATGCTTGGCATGTATAGATGCACAGGTATAGGCTGTCCCTGACAAATAACAAAAAAAAAAAAATCAGCTATGATGACACATGTCACTAAAAAAATCTATCAAAAAGAGGGCAGAATCATTTCATCACACTTGAACAAATGAACAGCTGTCGCTGCTTAAACATCTGCTGCTATTTCACTGATTAGGATGTAAGTATACTTGAAGCATGCCATATTTTTAACACCATAGCGCACACTCTTGCAGAGCTTTTCTGCCATATGTGAGATATAGTGTTTAATTGCTTTCTTTAACACACCAAGAGAACAGAAGAGACGTTAACAGCAGAGTGCAGGTTCTGAATCCACTGTGACAAAAGTTTTTACTCAAATATAAGTAGTCTCAGCTATTTATTTATGTAGTTCTTACTTTAAACATTACGTATCACTGCAGTATATGCTACATAGCTCTGTTTGTGTGTTTTTGTGCTTTACTGTAGACTCATATTACGAAAGTGTTTTACTAAATGGCAATGTTGGAAAGTCTTGTGTTTTTGTGTGGGCCTGTATTTGCAAATCTTTGTGCACAAACATACATATGTGATGCTGATTAACAGCGGGCGATGAAGATGCCTTCTTCTTGCCAGCTCACCCAGTGATACTGGCAGACGGAACTGCCTCTTGGTGAAACAAGCTAAACTCTCTGCTTCCCAACGTAAACACTGAATGGCATTATGCAAATACAAGATCAGATATTTCACTAAAAACATATTCTATGTACATATCCTGTGTAAAAAAAGGAAAAAAAATAGTCTTATTCAGTTGGATTAAGCTGCCATCATTGTACTGAGGTCATTGATGTTTAGGATTTTCAAAGGGCAAACTTCTACACAACCTTACACCAACTTAAACAACGAGAGTGTGACGTCCATATAAATTAATATTAAAATATTAGATGAAGGGATATTTTTTTGGGAATTTCATGTCCATAAATTGGTTTGGGTTATTTTAATTAATTATTTAATTAAATTAATTAATCAATTTAGTTATTAAATTTCTTCAACATTCTAAAAATATAGTATTCTAATCCAAGGGGGGTCAGCCTCAAACACCAACTTTATCAATCATGTTTGACTTTGCTTTTCAGTGACATCTAGTAAAATGGAAAAACACTAGAATCAATAAGAGGCTCGTTTTGATTCCTTCAGCATTTTCCAAATTATATAACTCTGTTAGAAAAAAAGCACTATCGTGTATTTTGTGACTTTTTCTAAAATGGTTTTATTCATCATCTGGTGAATTTGGGTCTGTGTGGGTTACAAAGACAAAAATTACAACTATTTGATGACAGTCATTTTGACCTTCACAGAAATTAATGTAAAAAGCTCTGCTCAACCATCATGGCAAGCATGGTTGCTGAGCAACACGTATAGTTTAAACAAATTTAGAAATGAAGGCCGCTATATCATGACCCAGAGCCAGCTCAATGTCACTGATAGATAAATACATATAAGGCTGGAGTTAGATAACGGACAAAAAATTATTACAAGGCCGAATGGGTCTGGGATGGTCTGAGCAAAGTGGAGCAGAATGGAAAATAGGACATATGGAAAGCGGACAGGTTACTGTCTATACAGAGCAGTGGGGAACCTTAGTTCTGTGGAAAAGTAATCGAAAGCAAGTAAAGGGTGAAATTCAGCAATCCAGCAGACTGACTGAGTCAGGGCTCAGGAGCAGAGCTAAGAAGGCTAGACTAGATGGAGCAGAGTGGATGAGGGATGACGGAGCTCATCAGTCTGGTGAAGGTGAGGCACAGATGTACAATGTGGTAAACTTTCACTCTTCTACTTTTATAATAATTTATTAAAATGTGTCCCTTTTTTTGGTGTAGCCAACTACAATGTAAGTTTTAAAATGTGGTCAATGACCCATTCAGTCTGTTTCACAATGAAATTCAAATGCATGTTGCTTGTTGTAAGTCCTGTGACACAAACACAGCACAACAATGAAGGACATCGAGGTGATGGTGTACCTCCTGCTAAACTGATGTGTGAAGCCATTTACCTGGCCATTTCCCAGGTTTCAAAACTGGCGTGTTTGATTCTTGCAAAGGAGTTGCACTCATGATTTATTCAGTGACATCACTCTCCGGCCAGTCAGTGGTATGCAGTCTGTAGATGTCACATTTTTTTGCTCAACTCAGGTCACTTGGAACACCGGCCAAGTAGATACTAAAAAGTACCTGGTACTAGGTACTACTGCCTAATTCAAAACCATAAAAAACTGAGCTGAGTCAAACAGAAACTAATAAAAAAAAGAAAAGAAATTTGAATGAATGAATTTATATATACAAATAAATATAGTAAAACAGTAACAAAATGGAAAGAATTAGCATTTTATTTTATGTGAGCAGTTTTGCAAGACCAAGTTACTGTGTCTGCATGGCAGGATCAGTTGTCAGATATAAGATGCTAACACTAAACCTCTAACCCAACCCTTAATTACCTGATCTAACCCTAACCCCCAAATCACAACTTCTATGGGCAAACAGCTAATATCCATATTGTAATGTCCCGTCTAGAGGTGGCCAGGCCATAACATAAGGGTGATCCATCCCTGTCCAACCCCAAGCAGCACGTCACACAGTTAATACAGTTTGACGGTGATTTATTTACAATGAGTGTATTTAAAACAAAGAAAAGGAGAGGATAATAACTTTGGGGTGGACCTAATGCCAAAATAACAAACAAAAAGAGCCTATCTCACGGATAAATCAAATTTACATACTCAAAAGAATGAAACCAACTAGAGTAACTTACCTCCCTAAGTAACAAAAACATGGGAAAACTGCAATCCACACCTACTCGCTCCTGTGTCAAACAAACATTACTAGACAGGGAACATAAAGTCTGCCGGTATGGGCCATCCCCTAGATCCACCAATCACTGAGAAGCAACTGCACACTCAGATTTGCATATGGGACAACATTACCACAACAGTCGTAACAATATTCATATTTTACAATAATTTGATTTTT
Organism: Hemichromis elongatus; assembly: GCA_015108515.1. Lineage (NCBI taxonomy): Eukaryota > Metazoa > Chordata > Actinopteri > Cichliformes > Cichlidae > Hemichromis > Hemichromis elongatus. The sequence goes on from VUQR01037053.1 coordinate 102,466, forward strand.
GTTTTCCTCAGTTATAGCTAGAATACCGTATGGAAACTTTACAAATTTATTACATTATTTGTATTTTTTATTGCCATATGTTTAATAGTGCAGAAGTTTGGTTAAATGGTTTATGCAAAGCAGTGTGTGTCTTAATTAATTCTGCAAGCAAACTCATCCACTTTGTAATAATACTGTTATAAGGACCAAAAGTAACTCGTGCACTAAACTCAATCCTTTACAAATCACTTGCAAAAACAAAAACCCTGCATTCAAAACAATGTTATCTCTTTCGAGATGAAAATTTACATGTCTAAGAACACCAGTGTTGTTAGTAGAATATACTATGATTAGCAAAAAACAAGACTGATAACCTGTTTCATATTTAAATGATAGAACATTTTTATTTGTTCCAAAGAAGTTGGTTATGTAAAACATCATTCATATAGTGATAAGTGAAATTTATAAAAACTGCATCTACATCATCTCATTTCTATGTGGCCACAGAATCCCCCAAATCACAGGTAATTCTTTTCCTGGCCAAGCAGTGATGAAAGTATTGCTTGATGTAACAAATCCAGCCTTGGTCTGCTTCAGTACTTAAATCCCCTCATGCGTCTTCGTTACTTGTAGGAGGGGTATGCACTCATGAGGATTGTTCCTTCCAGCAGAATGCTGAAAACTCACACTCAAAAGATTTGATAAGTGGCGAATATGTTATTGAATGAAATACAGGAGAATGTGCATAGCTGATGAACCAGTTATATAGTAGACATAAGCTGGGTATAATATATACTTTAGTTCCTCTAAAGTATATATTATATAACATAGTTAAAGAACATGGGCTATGGGCACAGTAGCTAGGCTAAGAAGAAATCATATTACTGAGCAAAATTATGGCTTCATGCTGAGAATGACTACCACAGATGTGATGTCTGCTTTGAGAGTGTTGACGGAGAACCATAGAGATGAGTACCAGGGATGACGTGTGACAGAAAGATAGCAGCAAGAGTGGATAGGAGAGCCTCTGCCAGGTGGGAGGAAATGGGGAAGACCACATACAAGGTTTATGGATGTAGTGAAGTCGGACATGCAGAGGGTTCATGTGACAGAAGAGGATGCTAGAGATAGGGTAGTAGAAAGGGAAGTAGATGTTCTCCTGTGGTGATCTAAAGGAGCAGCTAAAAGAAGAAGAGGTCTGAGGATGTGCACAACTATTCACCATGCAAGTTCATCATTTGTAATAAGTCCCGCTGTTGACAAGACAAATCAAAATAAAATTATCAGTCAGAGTGATAGTGTGAAAGCTATTTCCACAATAGTAGACCACTTGTATAAACAGAGACAATCACTCAGCCAGAAAAGAATAATATGACACAGAAAGCACAACAAAGCTGCAATTGGAGGGAGAGAAAAAGTGATTGTACATAAGAGATGAGCGCAGGAGATAGCAGAGAAGAGAGCCATAAGAGAAACTGAGAAGGCATTGTGAATATGTGAAAGGGAGTGGGAAACAGTGTATAATATTGAGGGATGAAAGAGCTCAAAATAAATGGGTTGGAAAGACTCACTGATTTTGATTTTTGGATCAAGAGTACTAATAATCCAGGCATCATGACTGGACCAAGCTTAAGTATGGTCTAGCTATTACTGACAGGTACTAAAATGTGTAGCTGCTACATTCTGTTTTAGTAATTTTCCATCATTAAATTGGGTATTTTACAACTTTAAACCAAATTTTGAAAACATTAGCGATATCCAAAATCAGGTAATTATTGCTAATGTGAGGAGGATAATCAACAGGAAGAAGGCACTACTTGAAAACTGAGAACTCCTTTTTCTTTCTTGAAAGGTCGAAAGCCAGATTAAGAGCTGAGCTAGTATTCTCCTCTTTCATATCTATAGATAAAATGAGATGCTATGTTCTCCTTTCTTATTGTTCTTAATCTTTTTGGTGGAAATATTTAATACCAGTACAGGGATTAAGATGGTACAGATACAGTAGATTTTTCTTTTCTGTGTTGGAAGACTACACAAACCAGCAAGATCCTTGTTCCCTTAACAGAATACTTTGATTATGGGTAGCCCATGATTAAAAAAAAGAGGATAACCTTGGATGTACCTTGATATTTGTCTGTTTTATATTGTAAATGTTCTCCTTTCACTCTTTTATGTTCCCCCAGCTTTCATGTCGTTAAATCCTCACACCATTCTCCTGCCACATATTTGATGTCAAAGCCATGTATTTGCAAGGATATTATATGCAGAAGAGGAAATAGATTTCACAAACGGTCTTTTTTTTTCTTACCCTACCAACAGAATAAGGGCAGCAGTATTGATTAATTCCCTGACCTCGTCTTGTGGATGTCAGTCCTGCAGGATATTAAAGCTGCACATTTTTTTACTAGGACACACATCATAGATGGCATCTTCAGCATCTTCTGTTTTAGTCTTCTTGTTTACCACTGATAAATATTCATCCCTTATATCTCATATATCATTTGTTAAATGTGTTCCATGGTAATGGAAGTAATGGAAGATGTCCTCACACAGCTGTTTACTAAATGCTGTGCTATTAAGTAGCAGAACAGAGGAAGAATACATTTATGCTGCAGGTTTCATATATATTGGTTGCAGCTGCTTCCTGCATGCCAATTCTCAGTCTCTTATTATTGCTGAGCTGCATTATAAAAGAGGTGAGTGCTGCTTGTCTGACTCGCTCGCTCCTAGTTGCATAACACCTGACCTCATCCACTGCAGTGAGGCAAGAGCTGGGATTCCCTACTGCACGTGGAAATACGCAGTGGGGAGAAAGGAGTGAGACAGAGAGGAGGAAGGGGGGGAACCATGTTGCATAAAGAAAATAAGGGTGGTCACTGATACAAGGAAAACGTAAAAGAAAAGCTTACTCAAATCCCTTCAAAATGCAGATTAAATGCCATCATCCTAAATGGATTCTGTTAACTAAAACAACAGCAAGAAATGAGTAATATTTGATTCTTAACTGTGATGGACATTTTTAATATACTTTGTTCAGTATGAGTGACTGACCGTGGAAACTCAATAATAAGAAGGGGTGATTCACAATGATGGCGATGACAAAGTGAGTAGTTATCCACGGGAGGTAAGGGAATAGTGGGCCGAGTGTTTCCTATGGTCCTGAGGGATCAGCTTGGCTTTCTATGACTGGTTTGATAGATGTGTGTTTCATTATACTGAAGCAACTCCAGCTGGAACAGGTAAAGAAGTAGTGACAGAAAAAACTGGAAGATTTGTTTTTGTTTTTCAAATGTACCACAGTTGCATAACACCTCATGCCAGTTATTTGGACAGCTATTGAATGAATCCAATTAAACAACACAACAAACAAATAAAAATGACTTTAAGACAGAAAAATAATTGATGATGTAAGAATGGATAAAATGTATTTATATAGCAATGTGTTCGTAAGGTGTTCCAGAGAACTTACACTGACAGCAATATCTGTTGGATTTAACACAAGAAGTATTTTAATTGCATATTATGTTCACATAGACCTCCCAAAAATGTGTTTCAGTATGTGCCATATTCATGATATTTTTTTTAAGAAAATGATGAAACATCTTTTTTCTTTGACACTGTTTGGAGGAGAGTGCCTGAAAAGACAAAAGACAGTGAGGACATGACCTTGGATAGCGGTTGCTATTTGAACCTGCAATATCAAAGTGGATGAAATGTTTCTGATTCCTTTCTCATATATAAGTTCTCCAACAACTAATATGTGTTGATTTTCCCATGTAACGGTAAACGGTCACAATAATCACACAATAGAGGAAAAGCAGGAATAACAATATAGCTGGTCTTTTATCCATTACGTCCCCTGGTGTGATATAATCAGTTTTGGGGTTGTTACTCAAAAAGATACTGTGTCACTTACTTTTCTTAAAAGTGATGCAGTTACTTTTTTATGTAACTCATTGGAGAAAGTAATTTGTTGCATTACTCATTACTTTCTCGTTCCTCTGTAAAATCATCTGAAATACATTGTTACAAAATTACCAGTTACCAATGAAAACAGTTCCACACCAACACAAATACATGTTTTTAACTTGTATTTTGAATTTACCTTGTATTGCTATGTATTGCTTTTTTTATTGAAAGCACTTTATAAATATTATTATTATTATCTTGATAAGGACACACAGGTTTATTTAGGAACACAAACACAAAGCTGACAACACAAAGTAAAGTTGAGACCAAAGAGACTTTAAAGTGTTTCTACTTTAGAAACATGAAACTAAAGTAAAAATATGAATGTAACTGTTGAAAAAATTACTGACTTTAACCTGTTATCTTACTGCATTAATGAAAAATGTAATGTGATGACAATAACAAGTTACTTTGTAACGTGTTACATCCAACATCCAAATTTATTATTGGCAATGTATATTGGGAACAAAGCTTAATTGTTTAGCACTGTGCATGTATATTATCACAGCTTTTGAGAGTATTTTTTCTTTTATTCAGTGTTGTTTAATGTACATAAAAACAGGACTTCTAAAGATTGTCTAATGTATATAAAAACAGGCTTTCAAAAGATATTATTATGCATTTTTAAAGGCAAAGTGCTATGTTAATTAACTGCACATAAAGATGATCTAACATCTTTGACAAGAAACATCAGGCTTTGGTGTCAGTTCCTCAGTTTAAAGAGGAAGAGCTTCATGCCAGATAACATTTTCCGCTGACATTTAATTATCCTTCAGGGAGAAATGCATTTTTAATGAGCTGGAGATAGAAAGTGTCTCTAGACTTAACCTCAATAGACGAAGAGACAAAACAGCCACGAGAAAATATTGTAATTTATTTTAATTTTGCTTGTTTTGTGCAAAAAGGACACCAGGCATTTGGTGATCATATACTTATCACATGCAACAATGTGAAGATCACATGGATCAAATTACTTAACTAGTGTTTCCTTATGTGCATTGACCTTATGTGTGGTGCCTGTCCATTTTTATTTGTTCCATTTCCACTTTTTTAAAACTTTAACCTTAACTAATTCTCAAATCAATTCAAAGAATGCTCTTATAATATGTCAAAGCTGGGAACAAAGCATAATATTAATGAGGACTTAAGAAGTTAAATCTCTAGCAACTCTTTTACTATATACACTATAAACACCTTTATTTACAGCTCCAGCAACACATGTTGCACAAAGAATAACATTTTTCTTTGTGCAACCTGTGTTGCTGGAGTTTTATCCTTTTCACACTTATTCCTGTTGTTCTTGCGCCTTGAGAATAGCTATGCCAGAAACCTGTACTCTGTTGTTACAGCTGCATGTAGCACACTTTAGACTAAATTCAAACTGTCGTGTTTCAATTGTTTCAAACGCCATTCACTGGGCCAGTTTTAAATAAGCTATAGAAGTAACAGTATCAGCTCCCATTTATATAAGCATTTCAAATTTTACGAATGACTCAAAGCACTTTAGACTACAAGGCACATTTAACCATATTTTCATGTGGTGTTTTATTCTACATGCTTTAAGCCGTCATCTACTTCAACTCCATAAACAATTGAGAATCACCCATGAATTTAAAATGCATGTCTCTGGACTGGAGGAGGAAGTTGAAGTACCCTGAGAGAGCCCATGAGAGCACAAGGAAGGATCCATGCAGTATATCACTGTGAGGCGACAGTCCAACACTTCTGTGAAAACTAACCTGGCCAACATTAAAAAAAAGACTAAATTAATGTTAATTCTGACTATAATTATAATAAAACTACTCTATTACATATTTTCAAATTGAAATTGGTATGCTGCTATAAACACTTTAAAAACACAAATACTTACACTTTACGATCAGCTGACATGACCAATGACCAATGACCAAAACAAGCAAATGACCCCAGCAGTACACGGGAGATTAGGTTTTTCAGACTGTTGGCAAACAAGGTGCCTCTAATTTTCTTTCTATTATAGAACTAATCAGGTATTTTGCTAACTGGTGCAGTTACCTGTTGCAACACACACCCACACATCCATGCACATGGTATGTATGGTAAGCCAAACATTGTTTCTCCTTATATTGTCCCATTCGTTCACATCCAAAGCTGCTAAGTGTTACAAACTGGAAATTATTCATGAAATAATGGATTGTTCTCTTTGTCTGGATTATAGTTATGTTAATCTGAGTTTCCTGACTGAGACTCCTGCTGGTGGGTCAAATCCCTTTGAAGCTTCTCTGATGCTGCATTACCCTTTTTTTTTCTCTCTTTAGTCTAATTGCTCATAATCTATTATGCAATCGTTAACATACAGATGGACTGTGTGCAAAACATAAACCCAGTGCATATGATCCCAGGTAAAATATCTAGAAGGTCATGATGTACAGCAGACAGATGTGCAAATTAATACACCATTACTGGATTTTACAAATGTTGCTGAGATGGGACAAAGGGGTTTAAAAAATGGATTTTCCATCAGCTTTTGTGTAATTTGTCATACTGTGTAGTCTAATTCTGTTATCTAATTTAGAAAAAATGATGTTGTGCTGTAACTAAAAGCTTAGATGATGACGCAATTTCCCTGTCTAGCTACCCTTGAAAATGGCAACAATTTCAGATACGTCCACACAGTTTTTCAGAAATATCTCATAGGTTTGGTTGATTCCAAGGTTATTTGAGAACCTGTCATAGTTGCTCTGGTAACTAACATCATCCTATTTGCTTTCTGTTCATGTAATTCCACATTAACTCAGGTCAGCCACCTACAAATCTATACAACTGCCTGAATCTTTGAATAATTTGTAAAAAAATGTCTAAGCTGAAAGTATGAAAGTAATATCTTTTTTCTTTATTTTTATTTTTTGGAGGGGGACTTGATCTCTGTATTTGATTCAATTGAACAATGGCTGTGAGGTGGATTTATTGTCTTAAGTAAAACAAAACCAAAAAATTCAACATATTTAAGAAGTGTGACTGGAAAAGAGAAAGAGTCATCAAGGCGATTTCGCTGATGTTAGTGTACTAGACACCAAAACTGGAGAATTTTACTTTTAGGAGTTTTAGGAGACATTTAGCATAAGTACTGTAAATTGTCAGCACTTTATAGGAACTATGACATGGACTACAGACCCAGAATATTAAACCAGAACAAAAGAAAACAATCAGATGTCCTCTATGTGCAATCACTTGGCGATGGTGGGAAGGAAAAACTCCCTTTAAACAGGAAGAAACGGACTAAATCAGGCTCAGGAAGGAGAACCCACTTGCTACCATTGACTGGAAGTGGTGCGTTGATCCAACCAATTTATATTTACCTTATTTTCCAGTATCACAAGTGGGTTGAGCTCCTATACCTCCACAAATAATCCATTTAAGAAGAACAAGCTACACAATACCAACACTGTAGCTTTAATGGTGGTGTCTGGTGCTATTTGTAGTGTGTGTTCTCAGTGTACATTCTCTGGGCAGTGTGTCTTTTCTATCTTTTCTGTCCCTGGTGCTCTGATATGGTGGTAGCACTGATAAGCCGAGGTGTGAGACACTTTCTGCTGATGGTAAAACGTTGGGAATGAAGTTGTTGCTTTTCCTGCGCCTACAAGGGCAGGGACAAAATAGCAGCCAACTCTATTTGGATTCTCTGCTCTCAAAGGGCACTGGGGTGTTGAGGGCCCGGCAAGTTTGGCACATTGAGGGTTAGCAGCAATGCGTTCCTTTCAATTTAATTCCTCGACCTTACGCCTTTTCCTTGTATGAGCTGAAGACTTGCTGAATGTTAGTCAGCTTATGTTTCTGACTGTTGCCACCTGATAAACACTTTTTGGGTTTTGTTTTGCTTTTCATGTGAAAGCTCAGGCATGCATGAAAGGACTATATAGTGTTTTTACAATGACTAAACCCAAGTGTCAGTCATTTCTACTGCTTTTCCTTAGGAGGTCTTATGCACAACTTTCTTTCCTCATGCTCGCAGATTTATTTATTTATTTATCTGTTATTTTTCTATAACATTTTCTTTTTTTCCCCACTCCAGCCTCTTTCATCCTTAATATCTCCAGGGTTTAGAGCTATATAGCTTAGCATTATTTAAGTGTGTTATCTACAGTTTCCTTCTTATTTTGTTTTGGTTTAGTCTGCTCTCAGGAATTTCAACCTGTAAAAGATAAAAAATAAAGCTTAGCATGAAAATAGACCACTTCTTAACAAAGCATAACTTCCATTTACCCATTTCATCTGCAAATAATTGTAATGAGTACTGAGTAAACGATTCCTAAATTGTCTACAGCAAAATGACAAACAGAGAATGAGGAGCTGCAGCTGTCCCTCGTGGGAGGTTTCTCCACCAGCGATTCAATTAAATTCAGTTGTCTGTGTTGCACTTAACTCAATTTGCTGTAAGTAACATTGTGTGCAAAATGCAAGGAGAAAAACTTCCAACTTTGATAATAAGAGTAATTTTATGCGTTAACTTCCTGACTGGATAGATTTTTTTTTTCCTCCACCCAATAAGGGAGCCGCCACACATGTATTCTTTAGTAACCTTGGTTACTAAAGAAGAAGAAGAGTCTTATATGGATAAGACGGGTAATACTAAAGATCAGTGCATATCTTCTATATTTGAAGTACTAATGAGTAGTAACCAGTAATATGCACATTAATAAAAAAAAATTGCCATTAAGTTTTTATGAAGTGCATTATAATGACATTCATGTAATTTCTGTTTGGGTAACAAATGTTTGCCTGAAAATTAAAACTGAGCGACAGCACAATAGCGATAGAAATGACAAAGACCAACAGAAACGAGAGACTGGGTGAGAAAAAGGAAGCCAGTCAGCCTGCAGTGGCAGTGATAAAGGGTAATGAGTTATAGCATTCACAGGTACATGGTGATCACATATATCACAGCTCCATCAGCTGTGGCTGATTCGTGACAGAATATTTCTGCCTGATCTCACAATCTCAAATGATTACACACTGAAGTGGCAATGGCTTTGCTTGAAGTGTATATGTGTGTGGCTGTGTTTGAATTAGACACATGCTTCGTTCTGTTTTTTGTTTTTGTTTTTTTGTTCCGTGCAGACTTATTATTCTATCCAAGTGAAAGTAAGAGTAACTGGTCAGCGAAGGAGAGAAAGAAAGTGGCTTCTTTTCAGATCAACATCTCTGAGCAAAGCCGGAAGCGTCTGTTAATGAATTGGACTGTCCCATACTAATGAATGGAGTCTAGAGATGGGCAAAGGAAATGAAGGGAGTAGGGGGATGTCAAACTACATGAACGATGAAGCCGCTCATATCAGGGCCTATATTACAGAAGCCTATTAGTCCTCCTGACTCTGATGGCAATGGGCGTAATGAGGTAGTCTCCAAAGACTAGATTGATGCCTGTTTCAATACTGCAAGGATGAAGAGAGAGCTTATTGTGAAGATGAACAATAGGCTGTAAAAACCAGAAAAAGTCTTTTCTTCTGGACTGATGTATAGTTACACGACTTAAACTTTATCCCAGAGTATGAATTTCTTTATGGTCCTTTTTAAAATCTTTACATGTGGCGTTGCAATCAGAGGATTGTAACCCCATGTTAAGCAAGGTGCCTTTTCTCATAATTCTTCCCTAAATTATTAAAAACAGATTTGGTAGGTTAACACACCGTCATGTCATCATTTAGAGTATTTTTCCCAAACTTAGTTTTCTTAACTGCCTTACTAGGTGATTACCATGCTTTATCATCTTTGTGTACATATACAAACTTGATTTAAAGGGTTCTAATTTTAGTGAGCTGGGAGTTTTTTTTTTTTTGGACCAATTATTTTATTAATAAATATTCCCCCTATGGTAACTGGGATAGGCTCCAGCACCCCTGCGACCCTGTTAAGTATAAATGGAAAAGAATGGCTGGATGGATAGATGGCTATTTTGTTGTTATTAATATTAAGTAAAGACTCTACCTTTTCAATCGTTTTTATTATGACTAAACTCATATTTAGCTCCTTGGAAAAAGGCAAACACAGTCTTTCTTACCTAATAATTTTAGTCATCTAAACCAGTACTTATTCAGCCAACAGAAAAGGTTACAGCTGTGAAGCAATTTCCAAATACCCAGCCTTCTACCACGTCGAAAAGTGATATTGATTTTTTTTAAAGGAATAATCCCTTTAGGCCTGTGTAACACTCAGAGGCAATTAAAGGCTTTTTCCACCTGTGTATGACACATTGATGTTCACAGACAAGAAAGATGCCAGGAATGAGTTTATGGTCAAGAGTTTCTCAAGGGTGAATGTATTTTTGGGTACAATAAAATACAGATTTATTGTTTAATTGTAACAATCTAGTGTTCTGCATACCTGCAATAGCTAATCAGTGTAATAAATGACTGAACAAAGAAGAGGACTGACACATTTTAAAAGTATATCTTAATATAAACATTTTATTCAGTGCATTTTTGTGTATACAACAAATAATAAACAACTGGAAGTTATCAGACAGCCACAATGTCTGCCTGTATATGTTGTTTTATCAGAGTATCTGTCTGGTATTTTGGAACACGTGATCCAACATGGGTTAATACACATAGCCTACGTCATGCAGCTCTAGACCAGAATTTCCCTGCCTTCTCCCATGCAACAGATAGGTTCACCTAATACAGACCACCTCCAGAGGAAACCAAGAAAAGAAAGTCTCCCAGAAGCATGTACCAGAAGGAAGTTATGTAGCTGAAGGGAAGCGTACATAGCCCGCAAAAGGGTCCTTTTTGTACATATGTGTTTGTACATGCCCAGTGCAAGAAAGGGAAGATGTTAATTTTTGTATGACTTTATCGGGGTTTTTTTTTTTTTTTTTT
>VUQR01037053.1:120584-133240 GCA_015108515.1 Hemichromis elongatus
TATGTGTTTAGCTAAATGTGTGTTTGCAGAGTTTGTGGAGCTGCTTGGATGGTAAGCCCAGAAAACAGTCTAATCTGTTAGGTGACAATTTCCCCTGAGAGAGATCAAGGGACAGTGCGTAAGACTGTGCATAAGGCAAGTAGGGCAAGTCAGTGGTGAATTGCTCCTGCTTCAGAGTTTTCTTCTTTGGACACTTTGAAAATGGAAGTGCATAAAGTACATGCAAACACCAGCATCTGCACAGTTACACATATACTGAATAATCAGTAAATAACAACGATGCCTCTCAGAGACAGGAGTTAGACTCAGTCTTAATCCAAATTAAAAACATTACAGGTGAAAGTGATTATGTGTCCCCAAGGCCAGCAACCCAGTGTGAGAGCATGACAAACAACATGTCACTACCAGACATGTCATCTGTAACAGCCTCTTTTTTTTTTTTTTTTTTTTTTTAAACAGGCAACGGTGTCACTTTTGTGAGCAGTAACAGGACTTCAAAAGGCTGAATGTCATGTTGATGGTTTGCTTTGAAGCGTGTATACAAGGCAGTTAAAGCACACAAAAGACTGGAATTTGTTGAACTTGTTAAAAGAGTTCTACTACATCACACTGAGCCTTTTTTCACACAAAGCCTCAGAAGTTACTCAAGACAGAAAATCTACACCTAGCTGCAGCAACTGACAACCAAGCTCATTTATCATCCCCTCTCACTGATTTAGCCTTCACAGACAAAGCATTAAAAAAAATCTCTGAAAGAAGCAGAGTGGAAGCGAAAGAAAGATGATGACACATCACCTTAATAAGAACTTATCCAGTTGGCTCAGACTTAGTTCTCAGTAATGCTTCAGCATTACCAGTACCAAAACTCTACTGATAAATCAGAGTTTCCACTACCATTGCAATAAGAGACAGACTGGCTATGTGAGACTCTTTTCTGCATATCTTATGTAATTTACAGTCACACTAGTTTCTCTCCTCGCCTCTGTTCTGGGCATTACCGAGTTTGGGTGTCTTTCTACCATAGCGTCAAACTACCCAGTTGCCAAAGTGACTTATAATCTAGCATTAAAACAAAGGATTTTTTTGTGTGCTTTTTTCCCGATATTTGTATATTATTATCATAATCATTAGCTTTCAAATATAAAAAGTAGAGTGTAAGATCTTCACTCATGTCCATCCAGCTTCAGGCGGGCCTACAAGTTTAATCAGTTATGTAAGGGGGTTCAATGCGTTCTTGTCTTAGGGCACCAAATACTGGATACACTAGAAAGAACTAGAAAGTCCACATCAGAAGATTTGAGGTTTGAGGAGTGGTTACAGAGCAAGGCACTTTCAGCCTAAAAAAAACTGGGATTTGCTTCCTGATTTTTGCAGTCTAACGAATTTTAATTTCCAATTTGTTATTTTTTTTACCACTTGTTTATAATTATTTCTTCCAAGCATTACATTGGAACATACAATAAGAAAATATATTTGTTCGTTTTGAAGTTAAAATATGCCCCCTTGTGATGCTAGGGTCGTTTTGCAGGCATCCCTAAGGTTGGAAACCTCTCTCGCTCTCTACCTTAGAACAGTGTGTCAGGACACAAATGAAAATTTTTAAATACCAGAAGTTTTGGCAAATCAGCAGCATTTGAGGCCTTGAAGAAGGAGAATAGATCAGCATATCTCAATTGCAGCAGCCTCCTTCAGCAGGACAGTACACTCAATGCACTACAAAAACTACTTTGAACAAAGAGCCTAAGGATCCATGGGTTGAAGTAGAACAAGCCTGAGCCGGAGATCCATTAGCAGGGGCACAAGAGGCAACGTACATAATATTATGCAGGTGGTGTTAATGTTGTGGCTGACCGCTGTAGAAAGACTGGGAAGCAGCCATCTCAGTTATGCACAAGCAGCAATTGGAACCAGAACAACGGCTACTCTGAAGCCAAGAGTTCTGTTCTACCTTTAATAACGAGCCCATGTGGATTTGGCTCGTTACTCTCCTCCTGGAGAAGAATAAGTCTGAGTCTATTGATAAACAGACACATACAGATACACGCACAGTTAGAGCCAGGATGGAGGAAAGGCTCCTGGCCATTACAACTGTATCTGAGCTGGTCTCTGGACAGAAGCCTCGCTCGAACTGACGCAAAGAGGGGCCAAAATGGCAGGGGATCCCCATTTCTATTCTAACAGGACTGTGATAGACAGAAACATTCAGATGCGTTCAGATGAGTTCACTCCAGTAGCATTTTCTTCACTCAATAGCATGTTGATTGTTCACTAAACCAATCTCCCAGGAAAAACAGAAAAAAATCTTGCATCACTTTAATCATGGCTCGACTGCCACACGAAGTAGGGGGAAATCACTTTAAAAATAGAAAGCAGGACACTATCAGCATAGAATTAATATCAGCCTTGTCATCTCTCTCAAAGCAATTCTCTATGGTGGACTGGCTAAATAGACCTTTAATGATTCCATAGCACTACATGGCCTTTTCTTTGAAATGTGCAACTATGAAAAGTCATTTTCCTAATGCTTCACAGCTGGCAACCTTACTCGGAAAAAAGTTCCGAAAAGCTGTTTTGTTAAAGATAAAAAAAATGGAGTAAGTAAATCAGATGAAAATCTTCTGCGTGTTTGATACAGTAAAGATATAACCTGGACAGCACCCCTGCTGTGCTCGTACATTACCTTGTTTATAGTAATGAAGCTTGGAAGTGATGATACATTTTTTTGCATTTAATACAAATGGAATAAAAAAAACAGTCCATATATATTACTTCTAAAGAAGCTTTGTAAAGGATCCTTTTATTTAACTTTATAGACCCTCTCTGTATTACCATGCTCTTTGACATGCCTGGTAGGCAGAATAGAGATGGAGGATTAAAGGTTCTTTTTATGATTTAGCATCATGAAAAGAGTGCCTTTTATATTCAAACATTTTTATATTTTACCGTTCATTAAATACACATTGAATTGTACGATTTATGGTTCACAGGTTGACTATCATACTCTGAGTTCCTACAAATATGTCAGGCCAGTAGTTCTTAGTAATTGAAATTTGTGTAGTTTTTTTTTTTTAATTATTATTAAAACTACAATCACAGCATTTGTACGTAGTTTTATTAAATTTTGCATTTTGAAAATGCCAAATGAGTTGCATCAAAACAATACACAACTCTTTTTTCAGCAGTCACAAGCTTATCCCAATGTAGTCCTATAAACAAAAGGCTTGAATTGTCAAATAATATTGAATAGAAATTTCTTATACACATTCCAGTTACATATGGAGAACCGTCTGCTGTTTTACAACAGCTGAAGGCATGGCAGTATTGCCTGAGCACGGTCTAATAACTCCCTGTAGGAGGGAGACATTTAAAAGCTGATGAAGTGTTAAACATACTGTGCTAAAGGATGTTTCCTTGTCATTTTTAATCTTCATAACGTAAAATATATTGATATGCATGGACAGGCCCACACTCTCCATCTGGGGAACCTGCACACACACACATACACACACAGTCAAACAAATCAAAAGTGGTATGGGTAACCGTTAAATGAATATTCCATTAGTAAGGCAATCATGTCAAGAAAACACTGTCAGTTATGATGCACTCTTAAATTGTTTGCTTCAGGGCAGTAATTGCAGCCCAGTAATGTTTTCCTGATCCAATCAGCTGGAGGAGAAATACTAGCATAATTGAACTGATCTCCTCTGTAAATATACTGGCTGGATTTCGACGAGACAAGACGAGCCAAATCAATGCTATGTGCGCATTCAGCTGCCATATCAAAACAAAAATGACACCAATTATGCCAGCGCATTGAGAACTGAGTGTTGTTCATTGCAGACACATTAATTCACAGTGACTGACTGGGCAGTGGAGGCAAATCCTACTAAAACAGTTTCTCAGTGCCAGTGAAACTGAACTAAAAAGGTTTTTTTTCTTTAGCTAAAGAAGAAGAACATACTGCTGGTGTGTTCAGTTGTTTGGTAATAAATTGAGATTTTTAATCTAGTGGAAAAGGCCCTTGCAAATACCAAACACAAACAGGCACACCCACACAGGGTACACATTTAATTTACAAGCACATAGACACAGCACAAAGTAGTTAATGACACAGCTCAGTGGAGTGAAACCATACAGCAGTGGCTATTTACCAAAGGCATTGTGCTTGCTAAATAGCTGAAAAGGTGAGCGCCAACCACATATCAAACAGGAGTGCACTAAAACACAAATACATAATGTACAAGGACATAATACACTTCTTTGATATCGTTCTGTCTGTAATTTTATCTGCTCTGCAGTGCCACTTCTGAAGAGTGTAACACAGGATATTTTCTGTAACTACAATTTACAGATGACTCTTGAATGCCTCACATGCTGACAGATGGTATTTGTGACTGCTAATACAAACTGTACAGGCAGTAGATTGACAAAAAAGTGAGAAAAAGATTTATTTTTTTTATTTTTTTTATTACAAACACATATTATGGTTACATTTTAAAGAATAAAACATGCCCTTTAATGGCCTCTGAAGAAAAATATCAGGGGAGTTAATATTTTAGTTGATGTTTAAATATGCATTTTAAGTTGAAGGTGAGACTTAAAATATGTTTTTCTTTTCCCACCCATTCTTCTGATGATCTGTCTTTTAACTTTTACATTTTTTGGCACTTTTTAAATGAGCATGCAGAACTTCACAGAATATATGGCCACTGTATAGATTTAAATGTCAGGTATTTTAGCCTATAAACTTCAGTAGTAGCCTGATAAAGAGCCCTGAACTCTCCATTTTACACGTACACTTGCACACAGCAGTCTAGACAAGACTCATCTGGAGCCATAGAGACTCACACTAATTCAAATTTGACCCGCTAGGAAATTAATAACACCACTTCAAAGGCACCTCATGAGACATGTGCACACACCTTAGCTCAGGATCTAAAAACATGCTTGCAGATCTTTAACTATATCAGAAAGCTTTCTTTTTTTTTTTATTCATATTAAAAAGCAGTGAGTTGGTGCATGTTTTTGTTGATTCTTTTAGATTATACTGACAACAGTTATTTCTTGTTTAAAATAGTCATGCTTCATTAATTCTGACAAAGGATAGAAGCAAACAGGAAGATAGAGGATAGTAAAGTAAACTACATATTAATTGGACCTTCCTCTCCCACACGTTAACACTGATAGATGAATATATTTTCACTGGTGCATTCTGTCTCACCCACACATGCGCATTCTTTTTTCTCACTTATCATTTCTCTCACCTTCTACCTTTTCCTTGGTGTATGTATTCTGCTCCTAAATATACCAAACACACCATAATGTATGATCAAATAGACAGGGAGGCGAATGCAGAATAACTATATCTATAACATAGCAGCACCACTCCATTCCCAACTCAGAACACATTATCTCTTAATTAGGATTCTCCCTACAATAACTGCCTCCTGGTTTAATGTGTGGCTAGAAGGCAACACTTTACCATTCACTTCAGTTTCATCTCTAATTTAGCTGATATAGAAAAATCGACAACCCAATAATGATCTGCATTCATGCAATTAAAAAAAAAAACTACTCTATTCCTCCTGAGGTCTTTTATATGTATTTATATCTGTTACATATAAAACAGTATATGCAATATACTGTTGTGCCCTGGGATTCCCACCTTGGATAGAAATTTTTCAATATGGTGATTTGGATACTTTTTACCTAAAAGATGGAGATAAATACCAACTAATATAATCCCACAACATCTATTTTACCCATAGCACTGATTACGTGGCAAGAATCAGCCAGAATCTCACCAGGATGAGAAAAAAGGGAGGAAATGACATTATAGACCATTTAGTGCTGTAATGACTCATTATGTATGCAGATGTCTTACCAGTGGAAAGTTCTTAATGTGATTATATAGACTGTCAATTGGATTTTGGGTTCAACAAGAAGGTGGTTTATTTAGGAGGGTCAGACAGTCAGACATTTCAGGAAATCTGGTCAGAAAGTGCGGAATAAATGAATATCTTCTACATAGAATTGACTAAACCAGCAGTACCACCCTCGATTAGTCTCTTTTGCAAACTTACTTTAAAATGTTATATATTTATTATTACTCAGGTCATTGTAGTTAAAACTTTAGTTTGCAATCTTTTTTATGTTGCTTAAGTTTCATATAAAAATTATTGTTAATTTTCAGTCTATTTTTTGAGGTCTTTATTTTTATGCTAACATTATTTTTAATGCAGACAGTTTCTCGTCAGTTATGTTTTTTTTTTCCTTCAACTTCTGTTAATGTTTTGGCATGTAGGAAAGGTGTTGATAGAAGGGGATAGCTAGAGCACAATTTCCATATAATCTGCATAAAATTTGCATAATGCAGAGAGATTGTCACTCTTCCTGTCCTGCTGTCTGCCTAAAGCAAGGATATATTCATGCCTACAAACTGATAGAATGGTAAGAAAATATTTTAATAAATAAAGTATCTCAGAGACTTTCAGTAAAGACTGAAGGCTATTGAAACTTTCTCACTTGACTGTAGGTTTTTTAAAAGGTCGCATCCATATCATCTCCAAGTCTCCAAGTCTTTGCTATAGCTGCCATTGGTTTGAACCTAACTGTTTTTTTTAATACAATGCCACCTCTACAACAGTCCAATCATTTTGTTTCAATACATATAAATTGCATATAGATTACTTTTACTTGCTAAATAGTGTTATTTCTTGCTTGGCCGTGGCTTAGGCGGTAGAGCAGGTCATTTACTGATTACAAAAATGGTGGTGCGATCCCTGGCTGCTCCAGTTTGTATGCCAAAGTATCCTTAGGCAACATACTGAACTGTGATTCATTAAAGCATGAATGTGTGAGAAAGTTACATAGAAAAAAATGTTTAAATTACTGAATGGGTGAATGAAACATGTAGTATAAAGTACTTTAAGTTCTCAAGAAGAATAGAAAAGCACTATATTAGAACCAGTTTATTTACTGTATGTACACATACTAAGTTCTGCCTTACTGGATGCTGAATCTGTCAAATGATTTACATGTTTATAAGACATTGTACAGCAGCAGTAATACTAGCCTCTAACTAAGGGGACTTATCAAAGACCTATCTACTATTTCCTATGTGTTAATTAGCAAACACAATTTAGTTAACATTAGTTCATGCTCAAGTGGATCTCTGTAAAATGTGCATATGTTTATTAGTCAAGCAAACTTTAACCCTGATCCATTTTATGTTAGGGGGAAAAAACTGCAAAGCCAAACAGACACACTTGCAGCTTGGAAGTTCCACATGAATTCATAGCGGCAATTGGCTTGTCAGGGAGCCAAAGGCTTAAGGCTGATATCGGCTTAAGAAGAATGTCCCAGTATGTCGTAAACAGCATGCAAACTACCTATGGATTGTCAAACTTTCTTTAGTCCCTCCCATCAGCACCTAACCTTCACACCAAAGCACCAGCAAATCTTTGTTCAGTACTGAGATTAAACCTCCAGAGCTGCAAAATAGAGCCAGCACAAAAGTGAAAAAACCTGCATTTTCTCCAAATGGTAATCAGACTGCACAGACTTTCATGTTGAAATGTCCAGTTTGACAGCACTACAAAATGTACATCAGGTACAGAAGATATTTTTGGCTCTATGGATATTTTCCTATTGATCATTAAAGTGGGCTTCTTCTCAATTTGTGTGCTGTTGGTGCCTTTAGCGTCATTTTAATGGATTATGTGACTTATGACATGGCTTTCATTTTGGTACAGTCATTTAAAAAGTTTGTGTTTTAGTTTTGGTGAGTGAAATTTTAATTTGTTACTTGGCACCAGTTAGCTGATATGTCTGTCTATTCATTGTAGCCATACAGTTAATGATGGCAACTTGCTAACCAACATAGCAAACATTAAATGCTAAATTTGTCTAAGTAAACTTCTGGCTCCAAAAAATCAATAGTGGCCAATACAAAAATCCCGATGTGTGAAGTACAAAACCAGCGCGTGACTGTGGCTATATCTTTTATGCTCTCTGCGATCGGTACGAATGTTTCATTTTCAACATTTTCTTTTCACATTTAAGGTTTTATCTTTACCGCCAACTTCTAATTTAAAGTAATGGTTTCGGCTCCATATTAACCTATAAAGTAAAGTTGTGTATGTGTGTGAAAGAGTAAATTCGGGCCAGAGACAGAGTGGCCAGGAGGTTTGATCATCTTCTTTGTTCATCTCATTATTTCCAAAATGTGAAACAGATTATTTGTCAGCAGCAACTGCAGAGTAAAAAGTCACAAGACCATTAGGTTTGTTGTTTCCAGGCTTGAAGTCATTAATTACTTAGGAGACCTTTTACCATAAAGAACAATTCTTAGTAATTTCATTATGAAGACATTCTGTCTACAAGGAATGTGTACATGGAAGCCCTCTGGGTGCACATCTAACCAGGCTGTCAGTCTTCTTAGTGACACCTGTGACTGAGAAGCAGTACGGTGGTGGCATTTGCAAACAAAAAAAACACTAGGTAGGCAAACAACTGAATTATGAACTTTTTCACTGCTGAACCTGCTTACACACTCCTTGAACATGTGTGTAATGTTAAATTAGACCATTTTTTGCATTGTTTTGTTCTGGGGTTTTTTTAGTCAGACTTATGGGTTAGACGTATGATGTGTCTTACCGATGTATACAGGTAGCCCTCACTGTTCATAGCCAGATAGAGTTTGGTTTGCACCCCCTGGATGGCCACAACTCGTAGCCCCACTGGAATAAGGTTGAACATGGCTAGAAAGAGATTGGACAAGAGAAACAAATGATAAAGAAATTCTCCAAACAGTGCAATTATGTTAAACAACATATAATGTGAATGAAAATGCAATTTTGGTACAAGTTTGAACTATAAACAAAAATAAAAAAAATGTAAATGTAAACCTATTACAATACTGTTTTACGATTTTATTGTATCACTGATATTACAGAAGCAATGTCATCTAACAGTAAATGGGGTTACTATGGCCATAAGTGCAGGAGGACATGTCATGTTGTTATTAGTAACTGCAGTCAAAGCACAGTCAGTACAGCAAAATGCAATCACTGAGAATCATTGACAAATCCACAGGTAATGGTAACAAACAAATCAACAATATGTTTGTTTTAGCTCGTGTTGCTAACTCTGCATTCACATTGAGGAAAGAAAAAAAACTTGGGTAACACTGCATGCACACACAGACACAAATGTTATGTTTTCATAACTTGTGAGGACATCTCGTTGACATAATGCTTTCCCTAGCCCCTTACCCTAACCATCAAAAATGAATGCCTAACTCTGACCCTTACCCTAACCATAACCTAATAGTAACCCTGACACTAAAACCACATTTTGAGCCTCAACAATGCCTTCAAACTTGTGGGGACCGGGATTTTGGTCCCCACAAGGGCTGTCGGTCCCCACAAAGATAGTAATACCCGTCCACACACACACACATATATACAAAAACCAGTCTATGACCGGAGGGCTGAAAGCAAATTGTGAGGTTGACAGAGCCAACGGCAGCCCGGCTGCTGAGTGTAGAACATCTCTACCTAATTAGTGTTAGCCTGTACCGTGTGTGAGTGTGTGTTAGTGTGGGGTGTGTGTGCACGTGTAGATTTCATAAGTTGCTGGCACTGAACACCGCAGGCTGACTAGAGGAAAGCACATGAACGTCCACCTGAGAGTCTCCATGCTTGCTTCTGTTCCCAAAAAAGGAAACTTCTCGCCTATTGTACTGACTATTGTTGGACACACTCCCAAATTCCACTGCTGTGGGTTTTTGTTATAATATTTGATGGTACCAAATAAAGCAAGTAAAGTCCATAGAAAAATATCATTTCTCTTAAATTTCCCCTTTTAAGTGTCAACAGTTTATGTTATCACTTTATAAGAACTTTTCGATTTAGAAATGCGAGAAGACAAAGTAAACTTCTCTCAGTTGAGCTGTGAGTCAGTGTGCTCCCCTACTATAGATCCTCTTGTCAGCCACTTAGTAGATCTGTAAAGTCCTTTGAGCAAAGCACACTATAGGGCCTTTATTGTAGGCTATTTCTTTTTCTCTTAATATAAAAAAAAAAAACCCACTGACGCCCTTCTCTCTGAATTTTTTTATTATACACAATGCTCAAAGGATTGCATGATATATTTACTTTGTACTACATTTTCAGGTCAGTCCCAGAACCACTCTCTCTCTAGCTCTGTCTCTTTCTTATCCCTCTACTTTTAATCTTTATTTTTGTTTCCATCTTCAGTCACCACAAAATATCCTTCCAAAAATACACTTTAGTCTGTTCTAAAATCCTTATTGACATGTTTCAAATCATCTATACCAGCTATCCTCCTGCTTAATGCTAATGAATTCTGTTTATGCATGGTAGATGCTCATACATGCATCCACAAATTTTCCGAGAGATTCATAGGTGCTGCATAGTTGAATCAGCTGCAGAATAAAAAGTCACAAGCCCATTAGGTTTGTTGTTTTTGAGCTCAAAGACATTAATCAGGAGAC
Organism: Hemichromis elongatus; assembly: GCA_015108515.1. Taxonomy (NCBI): domain Eukaryota; kingdom Metazoa; phylum Chordata; class Actinopteri; order Cichliformes; family Cichlidae; genus Hemichromis; species Hemichromis elongatus. Next base: position 131,104 of record VUQR01037053.1, read on the forward strand.
ATTTAACACAATCTTTAGTAATTTGATTATGAAGACATTCTGTCAACAGTGATTGTGTACATGCAAGACCTCTGGGTGCACATCCAACCATCCTGTCAGTCTTCTAAGAGACGCCTGCCATTGAGAAGCACGGCAACGGTGACATTTGGAAAGAAAAACACTAGCAGGGGCGTTGTTAGGCAAACAACTGAATTATGCATGACTTTTTCACTCTTGGACCTGCTCACATACTTGTCTATTATAATATCTATTATGACATGTTTGAAATAATCCATCCCATGAGTGTATTTTCTAACCATTTAAAATGACACATGAATTAAATTGTGACTTGGCTGATCACAAGTAATATAAACAGCTCTCATGAAGTACTTTGGTAAAGTCTAGTTTATAATGCCCTTATTATACAACAGTTATCATACTTTTGTTCATTATATAATCAGACCTTCTGCTTAATTCTCCTAACAACACTAACTCCTGCTTACTGCTGCTGAATGCTGAATTTGTGTGATAGATTTTCTTTCATGCACTCACAATTCTCAGGTGCAGTATATTTAAGTCAAATTGTTAATTAACTTACCAGACTAAAGATGCACCCCCTCTCAAACACAGAAATGAAGACTATCATCATTTCTGCAGCTTTCAAAAACATGGCACTAAAAACCACAACGCTCTATCTTGAATACTTAAAAATTACAGTCAGGTACATGTTGATGCTCTGTGCAGCTCAAACCTAACCAAAACTCTAGCTTATGCATTTAAGCTGATAAATATGACTGCCAAATATATATTTAGTGATTTTCCCCCCAGATGTACAGAAGTATAAATTAAAAGATTCTGAACCTGTGTAATTCACTTTTGTATCCACCATTACTTGTCTGTCATTTTGACCTGATATGATGGCTCCTTTTCTCTAAAACCTCTTGCTGTTCTTGTCTTTGTAATTGCACCCCTCTAACTGTGTCATTCAACTGAGTTTTCTGCCATGATACTCCCACCACGATGCGCACGTACACATCTGCACTCTACTTCATTTCAGAAGGATTACCAGCTGGTTTACTGATGGGGATTTTCAAGAGGTGAAACCCAATTACTTCTTGGATCCTAGAAACACCTGAGCACACTGGAGAGGATGATAGTCTTCCACCCACTCAGACCTTTCCTGCTGCACAGAGGAACATGGAGTAAGAAGGCCGATGAGGCCTGAGGGACAGTTTTCACAATTGCTTACAAGCTGTCTAAGTTCTACATACTAACAGCCGCGAAATCACAGAACAGTCTAATTTTAAATACTCCCTTTTACTCAGCCTGAGAGCAACATGACAGCAATTAGAGCAGCCTGAATATGACAATATGACAAAGTATTGAAGCTTAAAAGGAAGCTGTGGTGACAACAATGTAAGGCACTTTTGTGGTGAGATTAGTGTTGAACTAGTGACTCGTTGGTTGAGGAAAGTGGGTCACTTAAGAAAAAATAAAAGACTATATCAGAACTGAAGAAGCTTCTCGGATGAGAGGTGAAACGTCTTCAAGCAACCTAAAGAAGTCCAGACGCCTTTTTCTTTACAGCTCCTTAGAAGACGACTATTAGATATATAATAAATAAGATTGTGTTCACCTGCAAAAACATGATGTGATTTGACTGTGACGATATAACTGATGTGTTAAAATCTGAATCTATTTACAAAAATGAGGTATGAATGCTGCCAAGACAAGATTGACAATAGTGTGCATTGTGAACTGTGAAATGCCCTCCTGCTTTCAAAAAAAGATTAAAAAAATGAGTTGCCTCATTGTAGTGCTTGTTTTCCCTGTAGGTTTTCTGAGTTGTGATGCAACACAAGAAAATATCCGATACTGTATAATATGGGAGAAAAAAAAATCCATATTATTCTGTGAGACTCGTATGTCTTATTTCTGCAACTGGTTTAACAGCCAAACTTGGTCTTCTAAACAAGTGTAAGTAGCAAACATCAAATCTTTGTTAGTTTTTTTTGGTTTGATTTATGTTTATGTATTGTTTTGTTTCTTGTGTGTGTGTGTGTGTGTGTGTGTGTGTGTGTGTGTGTGTGTGTGTGTGTGTTCATTCAAGGAAGTTAAGGATTCACGGACATTACGGAGACGCAGAGAGGAGAGTTGG
>VUQR01037054.1:3974-17974 GCA_015108515.1 Hemichromis elongatus
AAAGCCCCCTCCCTCCCACCCCCTTCCTGATCTGTCATGACTGCACGGCTTGTATACACACTTGTGTGCGCACACCTTGCACAACCATAATCCTTTGTTGGCTGGATAACGTGCAGAGAAGATGGGGTAATGCTAAAGTTCAGCACATGCTGAGACAGAGTGAGGTAACGGAGAGCAGCGGCATCGAAACAGTTCTTGATTCTCGATATCGATACACTTTGTTCCAACTGTCTGTCAAGTTGAAGTTCTGAGGTGCTGCTGTTTAACCAAAACAAGCCTCCTACAGCTACGTACAGCAGTGACTGTAGCTACACGTGACAGTCCTTCATCTCCTGTGAACAATGACAGTCTAGTGTAGGATTTGGTAAAGACACAACCCAGCTATTAAGAGCCGAGTACAGTCTTTGAAACAGCGATACAGTAAAAGTCATGCTTTAGCTTTTCATATATACATTAGTATAAATGTGTCACGCATCATCTTTGTCTTCTGCAGTGTTGTTACAGGAACATGGCTGCAAACGCTTTGTTATAAGCAGCTCGTATGAATAAGCTGAAAAAATAGGTTTCTCTAACTGACAACATTCACTCTCTTCAAAGAAAATGACATTTTTATCAGCAGTTTATGAGTTTCTTTGACTAACAGTCATCCCTTCTGATTATTACGTTTGCACAAAATCCAAACCAAGCACTAAACTTTTCATTTAGTGTTTAACTTTGGACAAATCAAATCCAGCCAGAAGTTGAGCTTGTAGCCTGTAGGCTGACAGTAACAGTCTGTGGAGACTGTGAGGAAGCTGTAGTGTATCGTGGCATCAAAGCAGTCCAACAAAGTCACTAAAGTTTGATGCTGGAGAAAAGAACAGGTCCTCATAGCTGCACAGCTAAAGTGGTTTAATTACAGCTGCTGCTGCTGTGTGCTCTTTAAAAAGCTGCACTCTGCACACTTCATTGAAAACTAACAGAATACTTTAACTTTGCACCAAATGAACTTGAAATGATCTCATTAGCTGGAGACACACATGCCAAATAAACACCTATTCAATTCACCCAAGAAAAAATAAAAGGGAAAAACGTCCTCTGCTGTGACAATGACGTAGAGTGTCCACACATGTAAGAGTGGGCGAACACGGAGCCTGATTCGCTGTGCTGCTGTGCTATGATAGTGTATTGGCCGTGCAGGATGAGAACCTCTCCGTGTAGATCTGGGTGTGAGGTCAGGGGTCACCATGGAAGAATAATAACGCAGCTTAAGTATGCAAAAAATGTCAAGAAACTTTTTACAAGTGGGACAAAAGGCCAAGAGGAGAACATGTACACACGGATGTACACACAGAGTCCCTGCGCTCCTGACTCATCACAGCATTTTTGTGTTTTGGTGTGTAAATGTCTCACAAAGGCAACACAAACGTGTAAAACAGCTGCTGGAATTCAAATCAACCAGGTTGTTCTAAACTCTCGGGTCGGAGTTCGTGGTTGGATTTGGTTAATGTCTTACTTTTTCCTGTTAGCACTTAAAGGGAAAAAAAGCTTTTAAGAGAAAAAACATCAAAATGTTTGGAGCTTTATTTGAAATGGCACATCTTGCAGCTTTTGAAAATGTGCCTGTTTAGCAGCATGTGGCTAGAACCAGAGCCACATTCAGGGGTTAACTAAACAGCTGCCCGTCACCTCTGTGTCGATGCTTTTATACTGGAACAGCAGTTTTTTCCCCTGATGATGGTTTGACTAAACTAGCTAAAGATGTTAGTGATGAATCCCACTCTATAAATGAATCTTTTCTCCTTAGATCAATTTTACCTTTTTATGTTATTGGAGATTTTGCTGTTGCAGTGTTTGAGCTAGCATGAAGTACGGTGTAATGGAAATGTTTTAGGCCTAAAATTACTTAATTTTTGTTAAGCTGCTTAATTTGCATTAGTTTTATTTATGAGCAAAAGTAAGACTGACCTAACGCTGCACTGTCTTTGTGAAAGCTGCCTCGGGTTAGTTCACTAACTCAGTGAGTGTAAATACTTATAAAGCGATATATGCAGGCTGCAGTTTGCAAGAACATCAGAATACTTTATTGATACCCAGGGGAAATTATTTATTTATTTTATCAAAGGGTAGATTTGGACTTTCACAATCAAACAAAGAAACAGTGTGCATTGATTGTTTCTGCTTTGTCTCCAGTGTGTCTGCAAACCTGTGGACAAAACTCTATAAAGGTGGAACTACCTGAGCTCTGTAATGTGTCTGACAGCATCGTGGCCCTCGGGCTCTAACTTTGGAGTAATGCAGTGAATGAAGTTGAGGATGGTCAAACTCTTTTCATACTGAGTGCGGCTGCTCAATCACTCGCAAAGTCAAAGTGTGCGTAAAATGTCTTCAGAAACCTTCACAGTAAGGTTTCTAAGTGTGAGACAGGAACCTCGGTGCATGACTGCAGTTCAATAAGCTGAAATAAGAAGCTCATCGTTGTCAGTGTGGCGGGCGTGGTCACCGCGTCTGCCGTGGTTTGTTACAGTCAGTAATGTGGATTATCCTACGTGCAGTTTAGGAATATTTCTTGGACTTTTCTCTCAGGCTCTGGATCCTTTCCATTTCTACATACATTGAAACAGCGATGCTTGACAGCACAGTGAGAAGTTAGAGGTGATCTCTGAGTGCAGTCTGCTCTCACGAGCTCCGAAATTCAATCTGAAATTCAATTTAAAGTCAATTTCTGATTTGATTATTTTTTGTGCTGCAGTGTAAAAATCAGAGGGTGGGGATAAAAATGTGACCCCACCGAGGATAAAAATGAATTAGCAGAAGCTGGGGGGGGGATTTATTTTGATGTTATAAAGTTACGGGCTGACTGGAGCTGTGACTCTCACTTAGGTTTTTGTTTTCTGTATGTACGAAAAACAGAGGAGTAGCTGCAGTTTCAGAGGATTCAAATCACAGAAAGGATCGTTTGGCTCTGTGCTGTTTCCTCGGCTGCTGGCCGTAAAGAAACAGGCTCTTTGTAAGAGTTTGGCACAATAGTCCTGACAGCACTCAGGTGACATTCACAGCATCTATCACACACGTTTGTGTTGATCTGTGCGTCTGCTTTAATTGTACATCTCTTCCTCCCTCCTTCAACTGTAATAGCTGTGATTTAATTTGGCTATTTAACCTGTAATTCCAGCGATATTTATTGAGGACCGAGGAGGAGAAAATTGGGCCATTAGCCACCCCAGATGAATACACTGAGATGAAAATGAATGCTGCTAACTGCCAGTTGACCTTTGCACCTTTGCTTTTCTAGACATTCCCACTCTTCCCTTTTTTTTTATTAGCGGGAGCAACAGTAATTACGGCAAATTGAATCATAGTGAAAATTGGAATCTGACAGTAATGAGAGTTTTATACTGTGTGAAACTGACCCAGGAAGAGAAATGCAGGCACACCCACACACACCATTATCACTGGTTTCAACTGGGAGAATTCTTCTAGTCCAGACGACGCAATCGCTGCCTATTTGTTTGAGAGGAAATAAATCATATTAAAATTATTTCTCATCACTCACGGTGGGTCGATGATATTCTGTGTCCGTAGGGTTGTGTCTAATGTGACATTATACATACTGAAGGGCTTTGTCAGCAGCTCTGTGTTTTACACATTAAAAATAATTCTGTCTGTTTCTGCCGTTCCTGTGATAGAACTGATTTCAGAGCAAACACATGAAGTATTATTATTTGTAATTTAGAACCAACTAGAATTGATTTTAAAAGCTATGTTAAGGTTTATTATTTGTTTATTTCAACAAGCAAGTCAAGCAAGTTTGACCTCATTTGGTCATTTTTGAAAGAAAACGGCACATTAGCCTACATCGTATGATTAAACATGTGATCACAGGCAGACACCTCAGCTCTCACCGTCACTCGTCCAACCTGGTGAGCTATGAGCTGCATAATTTGCAGGAGGGATATTTGGGATCACGCTCCAGTTTTATTTGTAGCATATTTGCAGGGAGGGACAAACTGGGAGCCTAGATACCAAACTACAGCTGTAATTATTTAATGATCAATAATTTCAGATGGGAGTTTTCACTAACATAAAACCAGTTCAGACAGAAAACAGTAACATCCCTCATTCCCGTCACATCACAGACCAAACACACCCTCTCCATTTGGACGTGTGTTTAAGCCACAAAAATGTTTCCCTGTGTCAGCGCTGCTGTTGTCCTGCATCCCTGCATCACGGTGAGAACACTTCTCACATGCTTTTGTATGGTAGCTGAAGAGGGCGTTTTAACAGCAGGCTATACAACAGGAGCACATCTAGTAGTCACTAAGGTAGCATTGTCTTGACAGATGGACACTGAACAGTGAGACATAAAACCAGTAAAGTCAAGTAAATAACAGCACAGTAAGCAAACGCTTGTTTTTACATGGCAGTATAATTCTACCAAGTTAAAGTTTGTCTGTCAGGGAAAATAATGTATTCTATAGGACCAAACTAGGTGCTCAGAATCAACTACTATAACCTTTACTGAAGCACGCAGTCCACACTTACTGTAAACAGACGTACAGCAGGTCGTAACTCAAGCTTTGTGTGTGTGTGTGTGCATGTAACACACACACGCGCACAAAGTATCTGTGCAGATGCTGAGGAGGGGAGTGTGTTTTCTCATTCCCTCCATAAAGCACGGCCCTCTGCATTCTACCAAATAAAGTGATGAGCAGCTCCCTCGCTCTCCCTCGCTCCTTCTCTTTTTTCATATGGAAATAGGAAATAATGGGGTGATTAAATAGAGTCGTATATTAAAGTACAGCTGACATTAGAATTAGCATAATGTGCTCTCGCCTCAGGCTGCATACTTTATTTGCCATCTGCGTTAGACTCCTTTCCCCTGGGAGGGCACACACGCACACACACACACACACAAACATATTCCAATGACTTCTGTCAGCAGAAGAGAAGGGGGTCAAGTTAACAGAGACGGTGGGGCTGGAGGTGGTGGTGAATGTTTTTTTTGGAGTGTTAAGGGTCTTAAGATTCCGCATTAAAACAGCTTGTGTGTGTGTGTGTGTGTGTGTGTGTGTGTATTTTGTAGGTATGTGTGTCTGTGAGAAAAACTTGCCAACAAAAGCTGAGACACAGGGAGCTGTTATTTTATTGTATGCGTGAGTGTGTGTGTGTGTGTGTGTGTGTGTGTGTGTGTGTGTGTGTGTGTGTGCGGTCTGCTATAATTAAGTCAAAAGGCTATACAGGACTGTGGAACTAAACAGCTGTTCCACCTCTAGCCACTTCTCCTTACACACACACACACACACCACACTCTCTCTCTCTCTTTGTGCTACATGCAGATTGTATCATGTGTTTAATAAGCTGCAAGCTCCGCCTCTTCTATGTGTCCTTATGCTGTGTGAAGATGAAGTGGTAAAGATCTGCTGTGGAGATGTTTGTAGCACATTGAGCTTGTGGTCCTAAGGTGTCACACACTACGTCAGGGTGGACGCTGCACTCGTTCTCCTCCTCGTCTCTGTCACTGAACGAGGATCTTTCACGACTTAACGTGAAGCTCAAACAGAGACGTGTTGGTTCACGTTCCTCTGACATCGTCTCAGACTGGTAACACCAGTCGGTGTATTTTATGTACTTTTATTTTGAAAGGCCGGTCACACTGAGACCAGAGTGTGAATCTTCGCTTTACTCATATTAACGTCTGTTCTGAGTCAGAGTTCAGTGATAATGAATGAAATTGTAAACAATATTTGTACCAATTATCGGTAACCAGCTCCCGGTTTCCATGGTGACGCAGTAACTATGGCGCCGTGGCTGCAGTCAAAGTTTCCTCCTGGCTGTGAGAGTGTGAGGCCACAGCAGCTTTGGTCATGTGATCTGAGCGCCGTGAGTGACGCAGAAAAGCACATTTGGTATCACAGAGAAGCTTCTGTCTGTATTTCTGAACAATGACGAGAGCGGGATTTTTCCCAGATGGCGTTGGAACACTTGAGCGATGGATTCCTGTCACTGCGGTTTGTGTTCAGCACTCCGCTGCAGTCCCGGCTTGTTTCGGGTTATTCGCCCTGAGCTTGAACATTTTTTATGTTTCAGAATCCTGCAGCTGATTTAATTTTTCTCTGTTTGTCTCTGTTTTTAAAAACAGAAAATCTGCCTTCAGTCATTTGTGTTTTTATTTCAGAGTGAATCCTTACAGCTGAGCGATGCTCAGAGTAAACTTCATATGCAAACCTCTGAGCAGACTGCAGCAAATATTATTGCACCACTCACAGTGACCTAGAACAGGGGTGGCCAGCTCCTGGCTTCGAGAGCTGGTGCCCTGCAGGTTTTAGATCTCACCCTGGGTCAGCACACCTGAATCACATGATTAGTTCATTCCCAGGCCTCTGGAGAATTACGAGACATGTTGAGGAGGTCATTTAGCCATTTAAATCAGCTGTGATGAATCAAGGACACATCTAGAACCTGCAGGACAATAAAACCTGATTACTGACTGAAAAGAGCTGCTCGTGTGCGGCTGTGAATGTTTCACCTTATTGTGGAGTTTTCATGCTGGTGGTGTGGCGCTGTCCACCGATTCAGCAGGAAACTGCAGCTGCAAAGACGTTTTCTTTGACACATATAAAACAATCATTTTCCCTTCTCTGTAATAACATCTGGATTATTGAACACGCACAGACTCTGACCACAGTTTGAAGTCAGTGTCCTTAAAAAAATCTTCAATTATTTCTGAGAACATGAAAACTAATATTTTAATGTACAGAGCACAAAAGCACTTTGACCATTAATCTTCCCATGAACGTGGAATCCCCAAAGAAAAATAATGCAAAAATTTAATTTAATGGGAAATTACAATCAACAAAAAATGAAGATTCTTCCAGTTATTTATAATTTTCAATTTAAAAAGAAACTTATTTGCATTTAACTAACACGACCTGTCTAGTTTAATTTACCTGAATTTCGTCTTTTTAAACAATTAACATTTTTAATAAGTTAGGGTGACCAATCATCCTCTTTCCCCCGGACATGTCCACTTTTCACGTTCCGTCCGGGGCATCCGGGGGGATTTTTGAGATTAATAAAAATGTCCGGGTTTTACGAGCCTACAGGGGACCCGTATACGTTACGTCACACCTTAACTGCAGCCAGGTGCTTTTGGGGCTTTGCGAGTGGTTATTTTGCGCTCACAGACGGGACAGACGGTGCGCAGCTGCGCACCTCGTGATGTTTAAAAGATGCCGAAGCACAAGTGCACCTTTTCAGATGAACTGCAAATGAAATTTCCCGCATACCATTGGTCGGCATAAACGGGAGGCGGAGTGCACCGTGTGCAGAGCTGGCACATACGTTTGTGTCTAACAAAGGGGCGGCTGATCTTGTTGCTCACATGGACACAGAAAAACGTCAAAAGGCTGTGCGAGGCGAAAATTCATCTACTAAGTTAACTGAGTGGTGGTGGGACTGTTAACCGACTTAGTTAACTGTTCTACTGAGTAAGTTAGTTTTTTTGCACTTGCTGACTTTTAAAAGCCTAACTGAAATTTTTTATTTCAAGAGTCATTAACCACGCAGAGAAGGCAACATTTAAATTGTGGAAAAATGTTAAATTTTTCTTTATGCAAACAGTTTTATTAAAGTTCTTCATGACGAGTCAAGTGTCCTCTTTTTGGGAAATCAAAATATGGTCACTCTATAATAAGCGGACTTTTTACTTTTAAGCTGGAGAAATGTCGCCACCTGGCGGCGAGCTTTACAACTACAAGTGGAGCACGTTCAGTCTGGAGTCAGCTGATCAAAACACGGAAGTGAGGAGCAGTGAGCAGAGCGAGGAGCAGCGGGAGCTTCGTCAGGGGGTTTGTGAAGCTTTAAAGCGTTTTTCTCTTGAGCCAACGAGACGACCTGGTTTCTGTGAGTCACGTGACAGCCTTGTTTGATTTAAATGTGATCAGGGTCCGTGACGTCACTGCGTCACCTGCAGAGCGCACGAGAGCAGGTGCTAGGACTCGATCAGAGTCTTGATGGCGTCTTTCATGTGAACACATGAGCAGACTCGGCAGAGCTTCACATCACTAAACCCCGCGGATGAGTTTTAAAAACACAACAGGGCGGGTTCAAACGTGCACCGCGTTAACGTGAAACCCCGAGTATTAAGTTTGTCACACCTGCTGGAGGACGGACGACACGGTGATTAACACGCGTGTGAGAAACGTGGTTAGAAACCCGAACCTCCTCCACTCTGGATGCGCACAGTAGTTCACCTGAGTTCACCTGAGTCATTAAAAAAGCTTCAGAGTAACAACAAGCGGAACGTTTCCTGTAATGAAGATGAAGATGATGCTGTGGATGGATTTCAAGCTTCTTCTCAGTCACCTGATACTTGCATAATAGTTTGAGTGCCAGTGCTTATCTTGTTATCGTTGCATGTTTTGAGTTGTTTATCAGTAAATAGTCGGTGTCCTTTTCAGTCACTTCAAACCTGTGTGTCTGTCAGGGTTTCTTTGTGTGTGACGATGACGATGGTGAAGGTGTTTCGCAGTCCGGCCCGTCACGGCTACGCAGTGGAAGTGTCTCCGTATATCCCCGGCAGAGTGGCCTGTGCTGCCTCACAGTACTACGGGATAGCAGGTCAGTAGAGTTCAGAGGTCACAGTGTGTGAGCACACCTGGATGTGAGGTGTGTCCACGTGATAAAGGATGAATTACAGGGTGAGAGCCCGCTGGTTTCGGCTCGCTGCTGGAGCCTCGAAATGAAATGAAATGTTTGTTGCTGTTTGTTTCTGGACGTCAGAGCGCCACGCTGACACGCTGATCTGTGCCTTTCAACTGTTTTTAAAGAGTCAGACACAGCTTTCTCATTTCCATCCACTGTGTGTGTGTGTGCGCAGGCTGCGGCACGCTGCTGGTCCTGGATCAGACCGAGACCGGGCTCGCCTTGGTGAGAAGGTAACATCTGTTTTTGTTCTTGACGCTTACAGATGATGATTATAAGAAGCTGCAGGAGGTTTGAGGCTCATTTCAGATTCTTTTCAGACTGCGAGGGAAACAGAAACCCTGCTTTTGTTTGAGTTTACCTTCATTTTACTGGGAGTTCCTTTGAGAGAGCGGCACGGCCTAAAAACTCAGATAATAAAACTACAGCGTGATATATACAAATCAGTAGGAGTCACATTCCTCCTCGACTGCGTTCTGTACGATCACCTATGGGGGATTAAATCAGTAGATGTGGGATCTTTGCCGTGTCTGAGGCTGTTGACTCCACATCTGTCACATCTGGGGAAGATTGAAACACAGAGGGGGGCGTCAGTGATGGTGGACCATCGTGGAGGTTTGTCTCCTCCTGTTCTGTCGGCTTGAGTCGCCGTTTCAGACGAAAAGGCTGATGGAGAGGAATCTGTGGCCAAGTGAGAAGGACTGAGATGATTCCAAACGAGGCGCACACCTAAACCGAACCTGGTTCAGACTTGAGCTGTTTTTCAGGAAGTTCACTTTTCTGTTCGTTCGGTCGGACGCCGCGTAGCTCCGAGCTGGAGGCGGCTGCTTCACACCACCGTTAAAGTTTGAGTTTTTTACGTAGTCCCTATCTCTGTGTGTGTGTGTGTGTGTGTGTCAGCTGGGAGTGGGGTGATGGTCTGTTTGATGTGGCGTGGAGCGAAGCCAACGAGCACGTGATGGTGACCGGCGGTGGCGATGGAAGCCTCCAGCTGTGGGACACGGCCAATCACAGCGCTCCACTGAGGGTGGCCAAAGAACATACACAGGAGGTAATGCATGCGCACGCGCACACACACACACGCACACACACACGTGTCCTGACTGTGACCTGTGTGCAGGTGTACGCTGTGGACTGGAGTCAGACTCGAGGAGAAAGCCTGATCGTTTCTGGATCGTGGGATCAAACGGTGAAAGTGGTGAGATCGAGTTCCTCCTTTCTCTCTCTCTCCGTCGGCGTTCTGTCGTCTTCATGTTAGTTTTATCTCCGTCAGTGGGACCCTGCCCTCGGTCCATCGCTGACCACTCTCAGAGGTCACGAGGGGGTCATCTACAGCACCATTTGGTCACCTCACATCCCAGGATGCTTTGCATCTGCCTCAGGTGAGTCAGCTGGCCTGTTAGAGTTTAAACCGCTTTCACCACTAGATGGCGGTGTGGTGGTGGTTTTGAGCTCAGATTCAGCTTCACTTTGGATTCAAAGCTACAAAGGAGAAAGTGTTTGATGCCGTGAAGCTTTCTCTCAGTATGTGTGTTTAATCCTGTCGTTTGTTGGTTTCCCTCGTCGTGGTGAGGGAGGAAAAGTAGATCCTGTGAATTGGTGCTGATGCAGACGCAGGGGTGTAGTTTGTAGCAGGAGGCGTGTCTTTGTCACTGTGATGTCATCACTGGGTGCACAAGTCTGTGATCAAAGATTAAGGCTGCAGGTGTTTTTAGACTTTCTGCACGATGCACTTCCTGTTTCCTGTAGCTCTTCTGTTGCTAATGAAGCAGCGAAGCGTTTTTGGGTTTCCCCCCTGTAGTTAAGGAGGCTGTGCGCTCCACAGTGACGTCAGACTGCTGCGCGTCGCACTGGGTCGAGCTTGACGCATCGCCTGTCGGAGCAGGACTTCACTGATTCTGCAACAGCTGGAAAAGACAATGTTGGGACGGCTTTGCTTCCTGATGACGGGACTGTGATGACGTCACGGCTCGTCTGCGGTGACCATAAGTGAAGCTTAACTTCCTCCTGTCAGACTTCCAGATGTTTGGGGTCAGTGACAGTAGGAGTGTATCTGCGATGCACCTGAAGTCTATGAAAACTCGTCCCACACGAGCACAAGTCAAAGGCATCATCTGTGAAGGCTAAGTGGAAGGTGCCGCTGTGCCGGGAATAAAGAGCTGGTTCCTGGTTGGGTGGCGACTGTGTGGCGCCGTCAGGTTACCTGGTGTGGATGAAGAGTGAGACCAGAGCAGCATGTAAAAGTCTGAGCAGTCGCTTTCTCGTTTGTAGTCGGAGGGAGCGCTTGGATTATCCCCCGGGAGCATGTTCGACTCCATCGAGGGGCGGCGATGCCTTCTGCTCGGTTTGGGAGGCGCCGTCGCGTGACTCGGCCAATGAGTCTGGGATAGTTGGTTTGTGAGCGAGCAGAAACCCCCCACTGCTCACGCCGTAGCCCCTGTGTTCGTCTGCTTTAGCAGTTCTGTTCAGGTCCAGTTATTAGAGGTGTGCTCAGTGGACTCCTGCATGCACCGGCAGTCGTCACCAGATTCCCGTTAAAGCCAAGAAAACTTGCATGATGTGATTTTAAGGACGTTCTGGATCCTTTTCGTCTGACTTTTGAACAAAATTTCGAAGAATTTATTGTCACGAAGGCTAAGCTGAATTATCTCTGATGTGATGTGAGTCATGGCTCCTTGTTGTGGGTTTTCTTGGACCACATGACTGACCGGTATCACGGACGAACTGGGAGGCTGTAATGATTTGATTTTTGTTTAATCTGCTTTTCTAATTGACACGTTTCTCAACTCGGTGAACTGATGAAATGTTCTGGTCTATAAAATATCAGGTAGCTGCCAGGACGGTGTCCCGCTGTCCCGCGTTATGCTCCACGAGACCTCGTCTCCATAATGAAACCACCAGAGCGTCCGTGTCCACCGCTTACAGCGCTTCACCTCCACCTTGGCCTGACCGCACGCTCGACACATAACAGCCTCGGCTTTTATCTACAACACTCCGATTGGACACGGGGCTCGCGGGTTTGCACGTGTCGGTGTGTGAGAGAGCAGCTCTGCTCTGTACACACCGACACACACACACAGCTGTGACATGACAACAAAAGAAACGCAACTGACGCTCTGTGTCAGCGTAGGAGGCTCCTTTATCTCCTCCTCAGTTTCTTTTATATCGTCTATTTGTGAGTGTCTGTTTCAGTAACGTGTTGTTGGTTCACCGTGGTAAACTCCATGATTAGAGTTTCTGGAGTAATTGTCCCACGTTTAATCCCAGCCGCTCGTAGCTTTCCTCGGATGTCGGGTGATGAAGCCGGAGGGTTTTTCAGGATCTTTCCGTGGTCCAAACATTCGGTCTTTATAACTCCTCAAGCACGTGTAGCTGACCCTCACAGCCGAACACTAATCTTTCCAGACCTTTGGTGTCCTTGTGGATACGAAAGGTTACTGAAAAACAGCAGAGGAGCAGCCAGCACCGGCTCTGGCCCTGTGAGCACAGCTCCTGCTGTCGGAAGCGGTCTGACATCCTGCACGGTGGATCCAAGCTGCTGGAGCTGGAACAGGAAACAGACTTCCTACAGCACAGGGATGAGGACGTAATGTGCTCGTCTTATCGGTCCTCCTCGGCGGTGCTCAGTGGTGTCCTCTCGGCGAGAGTTAAGCTCAGAGATTTGAACGAGGGCGCTCGGGCTCTTTGAAAATGCGTCCTGATCCGAGCACATCGGTGCCAGGACCTCTCTGCCGAACCCGAGGAGACTGGTCCACGTGCAGCTGTGGCAGAATCCGCTGTGAGGGCGGCGCCGTGCTTCCTTCGTGGGCGATGCCTTTGTCTCTACCTTTGCGCTGGAGGTCACCCGCTGATGTCAGGACTGTGAGCGAGGTGCACGGACTCCAGTCTGCACGTTCAGCCTCGCTGTGAAGCCCACGCTGGAAATGTGCAGCGTTACTGAGCTGTGCTATCAGCACACAGCAGGCTACAGTACAGGAGCCAGTGCAGCATTTAATCTGGCCTCAGGCTCTCATGAAGCTCTCAATGCTAAACACCTTGTCTGTACTTTAGTGCGTGCAGCTCTGCCTCTAAGAACCGAAGCAAGTGTTTAATACAACATGTTGAACTTTAGTGCTTTTTAAAGCTGATTGTGTGGATGTGTTGCAGGCGTACACACAAACTGGCAGAAACATGAAGCCAAACCTAAAAGTGGCCTGAAAGCGAGAGTCTTAAAGCTTTATTTGCTGCGTCCTGTTGCTGGTTTGTTTACGGCAGCAGCCGGAGGTGAAGCTCTGCTGCGCTCGGCGTTCGGACCTGCAGCAGGAGCGATAAAACTCAGCAGCAAATTAGCCTCTGGGTTTATCTCTGTGCGCTCCTGCACCTGCTCCCAGCCGGCGCTCACACTGGATCCAGGCTTCTCTGCTCGTCCTCTATTCTTTTCTTAAAGGCTCGGTCACAGCTCGCTCCTGCGATTGGGAGGTGAGGTGGGCGGTTAGATGTGGGCTTAATGAGCAAATCACCAGCAGGGCTTTGCTGCAGTTTTAAGCTCGGTTGTGTAAAAATTCAAATTAGAAATGTCAAAGTTTAGGTTGCTGTGGAGGACGGCGGTCCACAGGCGATGGCGCAGTCCATACAACTTGTATTTCCTGCAAAAATAAAAGTCCTTAAAACGTCTGCATCTGGCCGATGGTGCTGAAAGTGAGCGGTGAAGGAGACGTTTAGACTCCTCCAGGCTTTTAGATCCATTCATGTTTCCCACCCCTGCTTCTAAGAAATCCTTACACACATTTTCATTTCTGCCTCCCAATAACAGGTTTATGAGTTTATGGTCGAAAATCAGCCAAGATTCATTTGTAAACACTGATAATAATAATGTGTACTTTATAAGTTCCGTAGGAAACGACTCCTCTGCATTTGACCCAATCCAGTGCATGCGGAGCAGTGTGTAGACACTGTACCTTGCTCAGGGGTACCTCAGGGTAGGACTTAAACCCGCGACCTTCCGATCACGGGGCCAACACTCTACCTGCTGAGCTTCTGTGTTCTCGTGTTCGGTCCTGCAGCCGAATGATGTTTGATGCAGGACGCAGAACAACACACACACACACACACGCCTCTGTGTGTGTGTGAGCAGGTAGTGTCTGTTTAAATAACTGATAGCAGGTGTCCATCAGAGACAGCAGGCTCTCTGTTACACACACACACACATACACACGCACACACGCACACACGCACACACACACACACACACACACACACACACTGCACAGTGTTTGGTTGGTCCTGGCCTCAGGGAAACTTTGGCCACTCATTCTCTGTACCTGTAAACCTGCGTT
>VUQR01037054.1:23688-37912 GCA_015108515.1 Hemichromis elongatus
CCTTATAGTTGTGTTAGACTGTGTGTGTGTGTGTGTGCAGTGACGTGTGCGCTGATTAATTTGAGTAACAGGGTTCACTTCTACAGCTGTCTGCTCTCTCACACACACACACACACACTCTCTTGGAGGATATCACACAGATGCAGATCTGGTGCAGACTTCTTGGGGCATCGTGGCTACGTTGTATCCACAGAGCTCTCTGAAACGCTACGCTGTAGCCTGACGTGTGCTCCCCTGAAACGTAACCATATGTCGTGTCAACTGCTGCGACTGGCCTCTTCACTACCGCCACTTCCTCCTGTGCATTTTCTCTGCGGTTTTACACTTATCAGTGAGAAAACATCAGTCGTTGTTTCAGTAAAAGGAAAAATAATCATAGCATGAAAATAAAGACTCACAAATTTCATCAAATTGGGAGGAATGAACGTGAGCGAATGTACGAAGAAGAGGGAAAAAAAACTGGGGAAAAAATGACTGCAGACGAGCATGGGGAACAAAGCTTCAGCCGCTGGCATCACATGTAACGCACCGGGACACATGATCATAAAGAGGCGATGCCTCAGCACCAGCGTAATGTTGGCTACATCCGTAATAAAGGATTCACATCACACACTGAAGGAACATGCTGAGATAACGTCTGAGAACGTCAGGCACACAGAAGCTCTGCAGGTTACAGGTCAGCATGCTCACAGCGTAACAACCATAAGATGACCTGTTTAGACTGGTTCCTTCCCAGTAACTGTGGTCCTCATTAGGGATGCACTGGCCAAACGCGGGTATCTGCTGACATCATTCCTGTTGATTGATGGCAGACTCACTGACATTTAAATCTTCAAGAGTGGAGAACAGAAACCCGATGACCTCATCGGCTCGGCCAGGCTGTCATTTTAAACTTTGGCAGGAAGTTTCAGCCCGTCGAGCTGCTGCTGTGGGCTGTTTGAGGACAGGCGTCCCCCATCGATCGAGGACACTCGCTCTGAGACCGTCTGTCAGCGTTTGCAAATCTGTCGGCTCGTATCGATTCACAGCAGGGCGCGCAACCAAGGTGATCGGCAGCGGGAGCGTAACCAGATAAGAATAAAGCGACGGAGGCGGACCGCGACGCCTCCGTTCGGCCGTCACATCAAAAATGTCTCTTTTCGAAGAGATTCGCGTAATGAAAAGAGAAATCCCTCCAACCCAACCAAACCTGGTTAAACTATCCACGGCTAGTTCACTGTGACCTCACTTCCTCGTTTGAAGCCTCAACGTCTATCTTATTTTTCACTACATTGTCCTGGCTGGTCCTTAATTGGGCGTGTAACGTGTAGTCTGAATGAGATAATGGGGGAATGTAAACCCCACAGACACAAAATAAATAACAGATCAGATGGTAGAATCACACTTTGTGGACAATAAACGCACAACTATGATTGTCTGTCGGGTAATTGTGTTAAATTGCACCAATAGAACCACAAACACGGTCCGATTCTGTGGTTCAGATAGCTAGCAGCGACGCTCACCTGTGTTGGCTTCCACCTGTCGGATAAAGCGCCCCGCCTCCATCTTTAAGCCATTCTGCGACTCGCTACTGCCGTCAGCCTCAAGTGGACGTCAGAGGAACTGCAGTTCCTCCGCTTGGTTAGCAGTTTCTGAGCAGCATACCTGCAAACCAAACGTTTCTGCTGCATCGTCACAGCTGCCCAAGTTTTACTTTGCTAATATAAATGTGTTTGACAGTAAAGCAGTGTTAAATGAACGTGAAGCGTAGTAAAGAGAAAGATGTTGAATGAGGACTCGATATAAAGGTGAGCCTGTCAGACGCAGAGAGGGGAACAAATGAGCGAATAGATTAATTTGGGAGCGCTTCGTCGGTGAAGTCGCTCTCTGCGTCTCTGCACAAACGGCTGAGGAGAGAAACGCTGCAAACGCTGCTCAGCCTGCCGGGAGCTGATTTCCATTCATGATGGAGACAAAAACACGGCGAGGGACAAACTGAGAAGCGTCTTCCTCTGTTCTGCATGTTTGAAGGGAAAACTGCAGTTTTATTCCTGCTGTTCTTGTAAAACCACACACGTTTGTACTTTAAAAGCCTAAAAACATTTGTGTTGGTTATCGTGTCCTCGTGTGCACGGCGCGGCCCGAAGCTCTCACGACGCGTTTCAGAATGTGTCATTTTGTTCAGTTAAACCTGAAAACAGTCAAACGTTCAAACTTAGCCGAAGCTTCAGCATTGAAACGGACGCAGAAACGTTTCCTCCTCTGCAGAATCTGCAGGTCGGTCGGGCTGAAGTTCTGACGCGTGTCTCCCCTCACAGTCCCAAACTACGGTTTCTTTATTTTGTTATTTCACAAAACATCAGTAAAAAAATCCAGATTAAAAACTATGAATGAAGAACAAAGTAAAAGCTCATAATCAGATTATGAATATGTGGTCGCGATGGCGATTAAACCGTTTCCCATTTTGTTCCTCTGCCTGCAGTTTTCTCCCTTCCATAAGACGGTGCTGGCGTCCTGCTCGTACGACTTCACTGTCAGGTAAGATCACCTGTGGCGTTTCTCTCTTCTCGGCCTGGTCGCCAAGCTGCGATTGAGCTTCGTTGGTTTAAAGTTCTTTGAATGAGGTTCTGTGCAGCTCGGTGCTGGTAGAGCATCAGGAGCGCTAACAGGCGAGCGGCACGTGTAAGTCATTTTGTAGTAACGATGCCGCTCTGCAAGTTTAATGTGTTTGCACAGAGAAATGTCTCAGAAACATTTGAGAGCGAAGCAGAGCGTGAACCCCGCTGAGCTCGCTCACACGTTAAACAAAGACGATAAAGATGTGAACAAAGAGTCATTCCGCTCTGGAGGTTAATGCAGAACATTATCAACAGCAGGCGTCGTGAGCTGCAGTGGTTTGGACAAGAAAAATGACGGAAATCAATCGTTTATTCTGAAATTTGAAACATTTCAAATACATGAAGAGATCGCCTGAGTTTGGTGTCTGCTGAAGCTTCAGCTTCACCTGAGACAAAATAGACAGAAACGCGAGCAAAGTCCAACCGTCCTGACAGCCGCTCGTGGCTTCTGCCCGTTTTTACCCCCCAGCTGAAAGCCCCGGGGTCCCAAAGGATGAGCGTGAGCTTTGGACGCTGCACACTAGCACAAACACTCTGGACAGATAAACTCCGAGGTCGGCAGCGGTTATTTAGGGCCGGGGCGTGCAGCGTGTGCACGGCGTGGATGACCCGCACCGGCACAGTAACGTCAACGTTTCTGCAGAAATGAGTCCCGTCTCTGGGTCTGTAAAGTTTTTGTCCTGCAGGTTTGAGTCTTTAAAAAGGAACTTTCTCTCAGAGTTACAGGAGCGGAGCTGTGACGCGGCCTGCACAGTATTTCTGCTCCTTTCCTTTCAATTACCACCAAAGTGGATGGATGATGTCATCCGGGCAGAAGCAACGAGTCAGGCCGCTGAGGGATCATTTGCGGTAAAGTTAACCAGTGCCAGAGATGGAGCGACGGAGACAGATGAGGGCCGAGCTGCTCCTTTATTGAGCCGCAGAGGATGAGTGAATAAAATGTGTAATTTCAAGGAAGACTGCCTCTGCGTTTCTCATGAGAGCATATCCGACCTGTCCTCTCCGTCCGCTCGGCTCTTTAATACTGCAGAGGAATCGTTGATGGATAAACGGATACAATTAGAACAAAGAGTAACTCTGTCCTGTTGTCCAGCCTGCAGAGAGACATTGTTATTTAACAGAGGCAGTCTGGCAGTCGATGAGTCATTTAAGTCACTCAGTACTTAAAAATGTGATCATTTTGGGCTTTTTTCTTCTCTAATGTGAGGAATGCGTTTGTTTGTCACTCTGACAAAATAACTCGTTTGAAGATGTTGCTTCATGTTCTGGGAAATTCACCGAGGAGTTCCCAGAGGATGTAATCTGTGTCGGACCAGGCGGGTCACTCCGCCCCTGAGACGACCACATTAGTGTCACGGCCTCTCTATGACCACAGAGTCCACCGGCTTTTGCTCAGCAGTTCATGCTGGATGCATCTGTGCTGCACGCGCTTCACAATCTAACAAAAGTTTATTTTTAAAAAAGAGAGGAAGTGAAGTTTATATGCTAATTATGCAGATGATCTAAAATAAGTAACAGATGCTTTGCTAACAGTGTTAGCATTACGTGATGACAGCCAGTGGAGAATGTGCTGACGTGAGCTCCGGTACCTCCGTCCGTCCCTGCAGAAGCTTGTGGACAACCTCAGCTATGAGGATGAGGATGCTGAGAGGTAGCGATGGGACAGGCTCTCATGCTAACGTGACATGAAGACAGTTGAATGATTAAAAGTATTAAAGGTTGAAATGTGGACTAATTTTTAGTCTTGACTGTACAGAAGATGAGCTTGTGGTTGATATGAAGTGTCGTTGATTACAGTTATCACCATGAGTGAAGTCTGGAGTTAGATCCGCCTCTACAAGTCTGAGCGATAACACGTCTGTAACGACGTCCATTATGTGGCTAAGAAACGGCTGTCTGTACCGACAGCGTTTTCATATGGATCATAAATCCCAGAATCGGTTTTCCTTCACTCACCTGCTCAGCTGTCTCCAGGTGTTCGGTCTGCAAGGCGATTGGGTGTCTCTGAGAGTGAGGCGCTGACGTCCCTCTCTTCGTGTGACTGCAGTCTCCGCGATGGTGGCTCCGGGTTCGGACCAAGTTTAAGTCGCTTTCATCAGCTCTCCGTGATGCCGCCTCTCTCTGGTTCCTCTTCAGCCTTTTAATATTTTCTAATCAGAATCGGCTTTGACCAGAATAAATAATAGATGGATGGCCCCGCCCCTCACTGAGCCCGGTTTTAGTGAAGGTTCCTTCCTGTTAAAGGGACTTTTTCCTTCCCACTCTTTCTCTGTACCATCGTAGGGTCTTTACAGTCTAAAGCACTGATGGAGAAACAACTCAGACGACGGCTGTTGTGATTCGGTGGCATCTAAATAAGTTTCTCCGTGGGATCCCAGCCTGAGTCCACCGTGATGATCCAGTTTTGTTTCAGACTGATTTTGTTCTTGTGCTTCGTGTCGTTGGGATCAGGGTTCTGTGTGGATCACAGGGTTGTTCTCCAGATGTTTTTTACGTCTGTTTTTGCCTAATGGATCAAATAAAGAGTTTGTACTGCAGGGTTGAAGTGCCCGTTTGTATTCAGCAAACCTTCCTGGCGTATACAAAGCGCTTTACAGAATTTATTGTCCTGAATTATTTGTATTCGTCACTTTTTTCCTACCTTCTCGGCAGCCTCGGGGCTTCTTTGTGAAGGACTGCAACAATACCAGCCTTTGTTGGTGCTTCTTTAGTGTTTCTGTGGATTATTACTGCAGATGCTGACGAGCTCACAGCCGCAAGCAAAAATCTGCTGGAATCTGGCAGGTGGTAGTGTGTGTGTGTGTGTCAGGGCAGCCCAGCACTCTATGGAGAGTATCTGAGCCAATTAAAGCGCGGATCAATAAAACAATAAAAGCCAGAGTCTGACACAGAGCCAGCTATCGGCACGTCCTCCTGTGAGCCGTCCGTCTTCCCTTTGGCGTTTTGGCTTTTCTCCCTCAGTTTGTTTGGCATCCTAAACGTCTGCGGTTTATTCCAGCGGCCTCCGTCTTTCAGCTCGCCACCAATCTTTCCTTTCATCCTTTGTTTGCCATCTTGTCAGCTGCAGGAGGAATTGAGTCGTGCAGAGAAACGTCTTTCAACAAATCACGCAGCGCTAACGTTGGAAACGCGGCGAAACGAGCAGAACGGGGCCGCTCTGAAACTGACCTCCTCCTGCATGTGAGCGGGGAGCAGCTGCTAGCAATCATAAACCCACAGAGAGTGATGAGCGGCTCAGCAGCACGGAGCTTCAGAGCCTGTTTTAGCTCCGAGTTTTGGTATCAGGGCCTTCTTGTAACAGCAGCAGGAAGCAGCTGATGACATCACCCCAGAGCTGATTGGTTGACCAAACAGGTGTATGTGTGTGAGCAGGTCTTCATGTTTTTGTGGGGACAAAACGCCGTCCCCACGAGTTTGAAGACACATTTGAGACTGAAAATGTGGTTTTAGTGTCAGGGTTACAGTTGGGTTTGGGTTTAGGGTTAGAGGGCAGGGAAAGCTTCATGTCAAGTAGATGTCCCCACAAGATATGAATACCTGGTGTGTGTGTGTGTGTGTGTGTGTGCGCGTGTGTGTGTGCGTGTGCATTTTCAATAGCAACATGATGCATGTTTGTTTTGTGTTGAGTTATCCAAACAAAGGATATGAAGATAATTATCACCCATTGTCAGACAGCATGGTGTGTGTGTGTGTGTGTGTGTGTGTGTGGTATCTGTAAGCATCCCTCAGGTGTGACAGCTGTGGGCTCTAATCACCCCATTAGGAGGAAACGCCCCTCCTCACGTTCCAGTCCATGAGCTCACACACACACACATCCGTGTGTGTGTACTTGTTGGTATTCGGAGGTCACACCTGTTAGCGATGATGCTAATGCTCCCTCCACGCTCTCTGTGGGGTGAGTTATCGTCCGTCTCTCTGCTGGCCCTCTGTCGGCAAACTTGGATTAAATAATCAGTTAAGGATGGATGTATGGATTACTTATGTTTTGGGCACTTGTTGGGAAATTTTAATTATTAACATATTTCAGGTGGAAAGGAAACGTCTCCATTTAACACAACAAACCTGACACAACACAGCGAATGTACCCAGAAAGCAGCCGAGGACGAGTCCGCTCAGGCTGCAGGACAGTTTGGAACACTGTGGAGCTTTGATTTGTTCACACGCCTGCCGGATATTTTAAGTTGCAGTAAAGTCCATAAGTGAAGAATTGATGTTATTTGTTACTTTGTTGAAGCTACCTCACAAAGTGCTTCGTTTGTTAACAGAGTTGTTAAAATAAGTGAATTAAATAACAAAATGAGGAACATCCAGGATCAGGACTCGGTATCAGTAGATACTCCAAATCAAAAAACCCTGATCGGGACATCCCTACTTTTAACCGTACGCTGCAACCTTCCATTCAAGTCAGGCAGGTGCAGGTCAGGTCATGTGGTTACGGCGTAGAACAAACACTTGTAGGCCAGACTAAAGTGATAACAGTTTGTATTTGAAAGGTTTAGGGCCGGGCGGGTTAGCATTCATATCACTCTGCACACTAATGTCAAATAAATGAGATCAAAGACTTTGCAAGCTTAGACAAATCATTGCTATGAATGATCCAAAATGCAGCTCTGCATTTCAGACCTGTCAGAGAACACTCACTGTACGTGAGTCTTTTCTTTATATGTTCTACTTCGTATCTCAGACTTCAGCACCACAGTCTTTTCATCAAGCCGTTCTCTCTGCGGGCTCGTTTGAAACGCACAGAGTTGGTGTTTAGTTTGAAACCGAGACTCTGAGATCATGTTGTCCTTTTGTAATGTCTCATGTTTGTTTTAGATAACACGTTCTGCCGTGTGTGTGTGTGTGTGTGTGACCCTTAACATTAATTTCCTGTTTAAATTAAAAGGATTAGAGTCATGAGCTCACCCAATAATCGGCATGCTCTCTTTACATTTGTGCCTCGTTGTCATCTTATCTTTGATGTCGCTGGGTACACATTCTGTTATTTCTACAGCCTTTGCCCCCCCCCCGTGACTTAATGAGTTTTATAGTAATGACAAAGCTGCCAGGTGAATGGATAGTTCTATAGAATGAAACACAAAAGCGGCTAAATAACCGCCTACCATGGAAAATGCAGACAAAAGACGGCCAAGCTTCATTTCTCTAAAGAACGTTTTGTTTGTGTGAGCGGGACAGTCGCACACAATCACGCAATCACCCGACCCGCGGTCCTCCACAACATGATCTGAAGATCCCTCTTCCTGCTCTTCGCATTTAGTCTGACGAGTCCTGGTGTCTCGTTTTTGTTGCAGCGATGATCGACAAGAATCTGCATCTCAAAGCAACGAGTCATCACATCCAGCACTGTGTAAAAGTCTTGAGCCACCCATGACAGCTTCCTGTCAGCCGTCCTTCCTCTGAGACCATTTCTGATGAGGCTTCAGTGGACAGTCGATCAGCTGAAGGTCCTGATGCATCTTTCAGGGCTTTTCTGGATTATTTTCCTATTGACTTTCAGATCTTCTGTAGAACACGCCCAGCTGGCAAAGCAAATGAGTGTCTCTCATTGGAGCAGCATGGTGGTGATCTACTGATACATAGACAGCTTGCTACACGCTCAACATCTGGGCTTTTAGTTAATTTAGTTGTCAGCTGGAATTACTTGCAGTTCGTCATTGAAAAAAAAAATTCAGTGTAATGACCAGACAACAGAGATTTATGTTTTCCTCGTCACACGGAGGTTGTCATCCCATTTTCACTCTGGTCCAGGAGTGGGCAACTCCAGGCCCCGAGGGCCGGTGCAGGTTCTACATGTGGCTAAATGACCTCCTGCACGTGTCCTGTAGTTCTCCAGGTGTGCTGACCCAGGGTGGGATCTAAAACCTGCAGGACACCGGCCCTCCAGGCCTGGAGTTGGACAGCTCTAGTCCAATAAGATAAAAGCTAGCTTGGCTCGTACTAACTGGTTTTCTAGTAAACATAACGCCCAAACATCCGGCATGAAAGCAACACCGATGTGTGAATCCTCCCTGAGAGAGGAACCTCTGGGCAGTGTTTCACTCGCCAACGCAGAGAAGAGCAGCGTGTCTGTGATGTTCATCCAGGCAGCACTGTGTTTTCATGCTGTTTACCAGCAAAAATGAGGGATAAACTATTATATTAGTAGTTAGTGATAAAGTCCATGAAACATCAGTTCACTAATTTCTGTATGTTTTCATTCATTTTTCATAAGTGCAGTGAAGCTTGAGCTTTCTGTGCTCAAACAGTCCTGTCACAGAGGTCCCATTCAGTGCATTAACAGGCACAATAATTATCCAGCAGCTATGAGCTGAGGTTGCTTTGACCGGCATGACCGCGGCGGGTCATGCTTTTAGATATCGACACTGTGGGAAATGCAGCAGCATGAGAAGAATTAGTGGAAATAAAGCTGAATTTAGTTTTTTTCCCAGTATCTGAGCATTAAATCATTAGATAATAATGTCTCAGGTTTCCGAGAGCTCACACGAGGTTTTCAGCTCAGCACCGGAGTTCAGATGTTGTCAGGGTCCTGATGCTGGGATGTTGGCTTTTCATTGGAATCAGGGTTAAATGGTTGAAGCAGCAGCAGTCCTCCTGCTTCATGCAGGAAATGAGCCTCTGTCTCTGGAAGAGCTCGTGCATCCTTCTATGTAAAGGCCCTGGGCCCCGTTCACTGATGTATGGGGACAAAATGTTTTTACGTTCTGCATAAAATAATCAAAATCTCTTGAATGAACTTAAGTGTTTTAAATTTAAAAGCTTGTTTTTCTAAGATTCTGGAGAACCTGACGGTTCACCGCACCGATCCCCGACGTCCAGAGCTGCAGCCCGAAGCCTCGTTTAGTTCACGTCCTGAGTTTTTATCAAAAAACTCTCGTCAAGCTCTTTGAGTAAATGAGTCTGTAGTGCAGTACTGAGAACACACACACACAGAAATGTGTACAAGTGCAACAAATTGAGCATGAACAGTGATTTACACCAACACACTCAGCATATGATATCGCTAAACGCTCGACTGTCCCCAGACACCTATCACTCAGTGAGTGTGTGTGTGTGTGTGTGTAATAATATGGGCCTAATGGAGCCCAGTGAGAGCTGCAGTGTTCCCTCTGAAAATGATTTAATTACATTTGCAAAGTGGATGAGTCTGGAGGGAGTGTTTGCTGCGTCAGGGCTCTCTCTCACACACACACACACACACACACACTTAAAACCAGAAAGAGAAGCAGTCATTCAATTAGTGTGATTGGCCGCCGCGCCGGGGTCTGGATGCCGTGTTTTATTTGCACTCACCTCGCTCGCTCTTTCACTTCTCTGTTTTTCATAACCTCATTTTGGAGATTGCTCTCTCGCTCACATCTCTTCCTCTTTAAGCCTTTAAAGCATCGACTCTGCTTCTTCCTTTTCTTTTGCTCGTTGTTTAATAGGATGCTAGAATCAGTGCGCAATAATGATGAACTTTGAGTCTGTTTCCGGCGTCCCGTCTTCCCAGCGCATGCTGTCGGGCTGTTTCCTGATCTCAGACCTCTGCAGTCATTAAGCACCTTTTTAATGAAATGTGCATCTTACTGTTATGTGTTTCTTATGGATGACGTCTTTTGCTGCCATGTTGGCGTTCACATAAGAATCACTGTCTGGAGGCTTAGTGTGGCTGTACCTTATGTTCATGTTAAACATGATAAAATAATGAAGTCTGCGAGTCAAAGCTCAGGCTGCACACGTTCACTCTGTGTGATGTCATCTAAGCGTATACCTGCTGTGAAGGGATCAGTTCATCCTCTGTGTGAAACAAGCTGCCTTGGCCCGCCCTGTATGGGAGAAATAAGGATTATTTTGACCTGTGAATCATGCAAAGCCTCTCTAGTAGCACTGGAATAATGATAATGATAATCACAGGTGTGTATGGTGAAATAATGATGCACCATATCTGACATGGTTTTGTCTTTGTCCTCGTTTGTCATTGCATTGAATGGAGAAAACAGCGAGCTCCTGTGTGCTTGTGATTGAAAATGATCAAATATTTGTGTGTGTGTGTGTGTGTCTGTAGGTTTTGGGATTATAGCCGACAGCAGCCTCTCCTGGATACCGTGGAGCATCATTCAGAGTTTGTCTGTGGACTAGACTTCAACCTGCATATCCCCAACCAGGTAACACACACCCACCTGTGCTGTTTGTCATGAGGTACCACTGGAAGAACCAAAGCATCGAGGGTCTGTGTGTGTGTGTGTGTCAGCATCTGCTGAGAAGGTTCGAGCTCCCAGACTCATTTTTATATCCACATCCAGGATATCTGGAGCTCCATTCATTTGAGATATTTTCCCATGACAATGATGCTGTCTCCTATTTTTCCCTCTATCTTGGTGATCAATGCTAAAGAATTCTTCCACGAAATTCCTGAATCCAAAAGTCACATCTACGCTTCTACCCTGGATCGAGCTCCAGCCCTGCTAAAGTTTTCATGCAAATTTTCTAAAACTAAGTAATCCAGCTAAGGACAAAGCAGGTGAACAACATCTTCTTCCTGAGTGTATGTCCACAGAGGTCCTGGGACACTCACACAGGTTTAAGCGACGCCTGCTCAGAGTAATGAGGTGCACCGCGCGGAAAGCTGAGCTGGGTTGGCCTTTAGGCTGAATTTGGTATTTTTAATAGAAGAAATTGTACCGTTTAGAAAATCTGCGTCATTCCTTATTCGGGTATTCCTGGTGACTTCCATATTCAGCCATATTCCTTCTTCCGCGCTCGCCTCGCTGTGTCCGTTATCCGTGTTTGTGGTACTTTAGGACTGGGGCCATAAATCAATCTGTCGGCACGAGGCCGAGTTTTCCCCGCACAGCGTAACGCTCAGCCCCGCCCGGCCGTCACCGTGTGGGGCGCTCGGACATGTCGGGGTAAGAAAGCGGTGAATTGAAAAGGCCACCGGTGTCCAGTCCTGTTCTGGGACTATTTTGGACAGGAGCTGCACGGCGGGGCTCTGAAACTGAAGGAAACGTGACATCCAGCCGAGTCCAGCGCTGAGCCGGCGGAGGAGTGCGTGGGGAATCCTGACAAAAGCCATACTGGGATTCTCATCAGCTGGGAAATCAGTGATGAAATCGGCTGCTCTGGGAAAGGATGAGCCGAGGTCATCGCTCCTGCATCAGTGCGCCATCCTGAAGGAACGTTAGCTTAGTTAGCCAAAGTTCAACATAACCTTAAAAAAAAAAGCCTTCAGCCAGTTTCATATTTAATGCAGCCGAGCGATCTGTGCTTTACAGGATTCAGCCCGTTAACTTTAAACGACGCACAAATCACCGCCGAGCTTTTAATGATTGATTTCTTTCCCTCCTGCCGTCGGATTCACTTCGTTTAGGCAGCTGTGACTTCCCTCCCGTGTCTTCTGGGGAATATTTCATGAAATGCAGCGTTTGTCTTTCATGGAGATATTTGGACTTCAGGTCACGACTAGCCTGATAACTTTCAGCCAAGAATCCTTGTTTATCCACCGTTTTTAACCAGGATGATAAAAAAATCATGTTAGACGATTTGATTGGATTTTATTCTTTGCTCACCGATGAGAGGAGTGCCAGCGAAAACCAGATCCCATCACATGCACACGTCGGTGTGGCACTCTCGCCTACGTCCCTCAGGGTGACCACAGCAGATGGATCCCCATGTTTGAGAGGATATCCCAGGATAGGAGTAGACTGGCCTGTGAGCCCTGAGGCAGACGTGTGAGAACCGCTACACCACAAACCCACTCAGGTCAAAAAGATAACGCCACACTCCAGGGTGTGTCAGCTTTTCAGCATCGAGCGTCTGCTGATCGATTCTGCGACACAGCGAGATCAGTCTGAGCATTCCTGAGAATTTAAAGTCAGCGTTTAGAATCTAAACGCACAAGCAGGAGAAACCGGACGGATGGTTTGGACCGGTTCAGTTTATGTTTGAGGTGTTTTTACAGTTTGGTAAGAAAGTACGAAACTCAGAAACAGGCCCACGTTTTTTTGTTTTGTTTTCTGGAGGATGAAGGGAATCGTTCACCTCTCCGCAGCGAGAACAAATTCGTTTTTTTCTTTTTTTTTCGTGCGCCATCGTTTCAGCTGAAGCCAGAAATAGCTCAAGTGGAAAATCAGATTGAGCAGGACACAAACGGTGACGAGGTGGAAATGCGTACGTGATAACGGCCTCACGAGCCACGGCGCGACCCCACGGCGTGATGCAAACAGTCCCACAGCAACCAATCACAGAGGGGAGGCTGTCCCGAATGCCGGAGTTCACTGTGACAGTCAGGGAGCGGGGTGAGTGTGTGTGTGTGAGAGACAGAGGTGCAGTAATGAGCTGCAGTGTGTGTGTGTGTGTGTGTGTGTGTGTGTGTGTGTGTAAGCACCAACAGTAATGAGTTGCATTGTTTGCCGTGCTGTTATCAGTCGTGTCATTGTGGAGAAGCAGGCGGGGAAAATGCGAGCCACACTCGCTGACAGTCTGGAGGACACTCGCGCTGACGTCACGGATCACGCCGCCTCTCTTTTTTTCCGTCTTCCTCTCGGGTCGAGTTTCTCTCCTCGGAGCGTCTCTCTGCTCCATAACATCAGACACTCAGGAAAAAAACTCTTTTCAGGGATAATTTAGAAACGCATCACAACAGTCTTCTAAATCATTTGAATGAATAATACGAATCGACGTTCATCCGTCCTGCTTTCGAAGGACGTTGCTGGCAAGTGATCGATTCAGTAGAAGAAGTTAAGCTCAGGCAGACGCAGCGCGTGCATTTAAAGCACATTTGAAATCACTGGTCAGTAAAGCATTAGCCTGCCTACTGTGGCTAATGTTAGCAGAGCTAGCAGTATTACAGTGTAATTTCTGATGACATGGAAGAGAAAACTGATTGTTTTTCTCACTTCCTATTTTGAAGTGTGACAGTATTCAAATAAAGTGCCAGCATCATCAAAGAGCAATAGGTTAACTTAAATGTAGCTAAAAGAGTCAAATGTAACTGCAGGAGCTGCTTCCATCCACCGTCAGCGCTTCCTGTCGTACGGCGTCTCTACTGAGCGCTCCAGCGACGCTCTCCAGCTGCTAGCATCTCCTGCTTTTGTTGTCTGGTGGGACACGGTTGTTGTTTCTACCTCAGCCGGTCTTCTGTAATATTCTGCAAAGAGCTGAGCTTTGTTGAAGTAGTTTGTGCTTACGTTGGCCCGGCTGTACTCATGATGCAGCTCTCTCCTCCAGCTGATTTCCTAATGTGTTATTTGCCAGTTTTATATGGACTGCTGCTGCCAGGTTCTTTTATTGCACCTTCCCATGTGATGTAAGGTCTTAGACCACACGTGGTCTGCACCAAAGGGTCCCTGCATATTTTATAAACTTGCAGCGGTTCTTTGCATCAGAAAAATGGTTTTCAGGTAGTTGGGATCATACGATGTCGGCTCCAACCACACTACACAGTTCTTTGGTTTTTCAACAGTTACAGGTTCTTCTCAGTGACGAGTGGATCTGGAAAAACTCTAATGATGCGTCCACTTTCATTTCTAAACCTTTTAATGGGAAGCAGGACAAGCGTCCAGCACTGGTTTCTATGTAATGGGTTTACAGGTCGAGACCAAGTTGGACTTTATGACACATAAACTAAACAGTGAGTCATAAAC
>VUQR01037055.1:0-16856 GCA_015108515.1 Hemichromis elongatus
CTCCCCTGATAACAAACTGTGTTTAGACTCTTGGTTCCTAACGCCTTCGTATGCTTATCTCCAAGGCCAGGTCGGATGGCGGTCTACCCAGCGCTGGAAGTGCGCGTGCGCGAACTAGCATGCTGCCTGAAGGCTGCAGGGCGGGATGCTGTGTCGAGCTGGCCACCGTCTCACCCCTCACCCACCCCAATACTGCTTCTGATGTGCTGTATGGTGTCATGTGTCTAAAGTTATGTGCTTTTTTGTGCTGAGGTGTTTTTTTCTGTTCTCAAACTGTTCTCCCATAGGAGCTCAGTCTGGGTGGAGCTTTTTCTCCTCCCCTCACCTCATGTTATGTATTTT
This sequence comes from Hemichromis elongatus, assembly GCA_015108515.1. Classification (NCBI taxonomy): domain Eukaryota; kingdom Metazoa; phylum Chordata; class Actinopteri; order Cichliformes; family Cichlidae; genus Hemichromis; species Hemichromis elongatus. Next base: position 343 of record VUQR01037055.1, read on the forward strand.
CGCTGTTTATTCCTATCAGCCTACCTCTCTGACCTGAGTCCCTATGTGATGTCTGTGTATGTTTGGTCGGAAGGTTCCTTTGTAAGTGCGCATGCGCCAACTAGCATGCTGCCTGCTGTAACCATAATTTCCTTCGGGATTAATAAAGTATTTCTCATCTCATCTCATCTTCAGGATACAGTTACTTTGTTGAAATAAATGGATTTCACTGCGGTCTTTTCCTGTTTCATATGTTAGGCCACGCCCTCTCTATTTCTGCTAATTCCAAACCCAAACAAAACACGCAATAAGAGGCTCTAATGCCTGGGTCTGCTCTCACGGCCCGTGTCACCCCTACTTGCAGAATAATGCGGTGAAGAAATATTTGTAAAAATTATTATTCAAAAAATTATTTAATGTAAAAGCAATAGGCAGAGTGTTACAGACACAGCGTAACACAGAGCGTGAGGGAGGAGAACAAGGAGAGCTGAACAGTTCGAGTTGTCACCGATCAGAAACAGGAGATGGAAGCATGTAAATATAATAATAACCACTGGAGCCAAACAGAGTCTGACGAGCCCAGCGGTAAGTCAGCTGTTAAGACTCGACTGTACACGGTGTTCATGTTTTCTCTGAAACAATAAGTTCCATTGGAGCAGCCTTTAAACGCCTCTCTCTGTCTCTGCTAGCACAGTTGACCCAAACAACAAAGTAAAGCTAGTTTTCAGCTACGAGCCCGACACGAACACGATGTATCAGCCAGAGGTCCCTTTACTGCGGTTCAGAGCCGCGGACCTGTTTTATATATGCGTGGAATAATTTAATATACGAGATCGCTGCAAACAGTCAGCAGGTAACAAGAAACACGTCGTTAGAAACAAAAAAAGATTTGAAAGGAAGGTGGAGGCGGCGTACTGGTTTCAGCCGGTGCTAATAAAGATGGACCAGTTGGACCTTTTCAGGCTGAAGATGGACTCAAAATCAAGTCCTAGCTGATTTTAGACAAAAAGGTTTTCATCTCTCAAGAAGACCATGATTTTTATGCAGGACGATGCTCCGTCGCACAGAAACACTCCAAATAATAAAAGAATAATAACGTGGCCCCTTCCTCACCTCACCTGTGAGCCGTTTTTAAACGGGAGACTTAAGGTGAAGGAAGAACATCAGAGCTGAATGCTCACAAATGCAGCTTCCTAATAATAGTGTGCAAACGGAGTGAGAGAAAGAAATCGCCCCCACATGAGGTTTATACTTGAGTGAATCAAGTCTTAGTAGAACAATGATAAAATCTAAAATCTTATTTTTTTTATCTTATTGTATTTTTGTCTAATTTTCTTCCAGATAAGATTTAAAAGCAAAATCTGCACGTTTCATGTTAGTGATTGGTCCAAGGAGAGGGTGAATGGGCTGAAATCAAGTCAAGTGGCTTTACCTCACTTTCAACCTTGTACAGTGAAACGAGACAGCGTTCCTCTGAGAGCCTGGTGCTACATGACACATAACCGGCAAACACGCGTGTGTCACGCAGTAATGTCAGCTGTGTTAATGATAATGTGAGATGTGAGATGTTTGTTTCTTCTTCTTCGGATGTTTGGCAGCGGTCTGTGCTGCAGATAAAGTTTGGAATAGTCTTGCGGAGCCCACTTTAAAGGAAAACAAGTGGTTGTTTCCCTGAGCAGACTGGTGGCGGGTGGAGGCTGTGCACCAGCCACCATCAACAGAACCCCGGTGGCGGCGCTGACGGTGATGCAGGGTGGCAGGTGAAGCAGGAAACAAGGAGGCCTGTTGAGCTGCTGTATTATATCCCCGAGGAGGACGCGAGGGAGGTCGGTGCAGACTCAACACTGACTTTCATGACTGGGCGAGCGGCACAGAGCGCTCTGAAAATATCTGGAGCTTAAAAAGGACCTGAGTTCTCCAGAGAAGAAGCTGGAGTTTTAATGAAGTCATCTCTGCAAACTTTCCTGGCAGAAGCTGTCCGACCTCTGACCTCTGTGGATTGTTTGGCACTAAAGCTCGAGTAAAAAGTTTTTATCTGTTGGCAGAAAAGAAACGCTCCAAAGCTTTCCTTCAGGGCACACTGAGAATATTTTTAAAAATAATTGGTGTGAATTACACTTTGTAAAATCAGCTTAATGAGGGCCGCACAGCTCAAAATCACCTGAATGAATCCAAACAAAAATGTTTTCCATGGTTTAGCTCCTTCTGAACCTTTTATGGCCCAGCTGTATCCAACCTGTGCCACAGTGAAGGTCACACATGTCCTCCAACACGTTCACACAGTAGAAAAGCAGAGAAGTGTCACAGTGACGAGTTTCCGTCCACAGACGGGACAGCGGTCCACACACCGCTGGCCTCACTCATCCCTGTATTTATCATTCTTCATACTGGGTTCTTGCTTTAGCCTGATCAACCTCTCTGCTAAGCTTCGTGAAAGATAGACGGTTGTCCTGGTGGAGTTTGTAAACTCTCCCAAAGTCTCCATCCGACACTATGAGGACAACTTCTTTTTTCTCACCTGTAATCGCGAGCTCTCTCAAACCTCTGTGCACCGTCGCCACTATAACCTCAAACTATGGGACTGAGCAGCTTGTGTAGTTGTTCCTGCTCTTCTTCATCACAGGTTTTCGGGCAGGGTCCTTCTTTCCGTATCATCAGTGTTCAAACACTTTTTGCTTTGTTTGCAGCGGCTCGTGTTCATCCTCCGTCGTTCACACACAGGATGGACACGGCTGTCCTGCACTGTCTCCTGACCTCAGCCACATTTGGTCTGACTCATGATAGTCTTACTAAAAGGCTTTAAACACACAAAGTACACTTCATCAAACTCTCATTTTCTACAGAGCAGAATTATTTTCCATGACTTTATACATATCTTGATCCAACTCCTTGAGACTTTCAATACTTTACTCTTATTCATGAGTCTCCTTCTTTTCTTGCTCGATGCCAGCTGAGTCCTGAGAGAGTCTACACTTCTCTCATGTATTTATTTTTAATGCTGCATGTCGAGTCAGTGCAGCGATGGTCCCAGCTCATTCAAAACTTGCTTCAGGCTCATATCCTCCACAGCAGCCACACGTCAGCGCTGAAACTGGAAACAAGCTTCCCCCGTTTCCTGTTATCCACCTCGTGCATCATTTTGCTGAATTCTGCAGCTGTCAATCAGCCGTCAGTCGCAGTGATTCAAGCTGTGAATGTACTGCAGAACTACACGGCAGAAACAGGCTACAACAGAAAGTCTACAAGTGAGAATTCGATTGCACGTAATCACAATCCTTTCCTCCTTCGTGTCCAAGTCCAGCTAAAACATGTAGTAAAGTTGGCATGAGTTACATGTTAAAGTGCCCAAAAAAATGGCAGAAAAATGATGTTTTTCCGTCACCAGGCAACAGATAGGGTGAAGTAAGCTAGAAAGTAGTGAGATGTGTGTTTTGTGTATTATGTGGTACATGGTAAAGCTGCGCGGTTTGGGCCGCTTCGGACACACACGAAAAAGATTAGTGTTAAGAGAAAGAACAGAGATCGGTTTGAGCACGTCATTAAACTTAGAGGACCCGTCCATCCACCCTGACTTCCTCCCTATAGCAACCAGCAGTCATCTTTGTGGCTTTGCAGTGATGTCACCTGACCTTCTCATTTCCCTTCTCCTTAATTACAACAATGGGTCGATGGCACTTCCAAGCATTTGTGAGAATTGGCTTAGCAGCCAATACTTACAGGACTTTTTGGACCAGTCATTTTATTGCACATGCATCTGTGTGACTGACTCTGTGTTTTCACTCAGAGTGGGCATTAAACGATTCCTAAACGTCCTCACTGCTGAGTGAGTTGTGCCTCAGCTTCTCAATATAAATGAGTGTAACAGCAGTTATTTTAATTTCTGGTAAGCACTGTGCTCAGGGTTCCCGGGTCGTTGACCCAGTGTTTTCAGTTTCTTCATGTTCACTTTATTTTCTCACTCGTTCTCATTTCCTGTTTTGCTGTTCCAGTTACTTCCATGTGTCATTGGTCAGATTACGTTCAGCTGTTCGCTCGCCGGTCTCTAATCACTCATCATTCAGCCTGTGTATTTAAGTTTCTCAGTTTGATCAGTTCATGGTCTTGTCATTGATGTCTGTGAAGGTTCTCAGTCATCCAGGTCATCGTAGTCTTCTTCATCCGAGAAGCTTCCAGAACTGAAGAAGCTTCTCGGATGAGAGGTGAAACGTCTTCAAGCAACCTAAAGAAGTCCAGACGCCTTTTCTTTACAGCTCCTTAGACTCTTGTCATTGATGTGTTTGTTGCCAGCCAGTCAGTGTTCATAAACAGCCTTCAGTTCATCACTCATCCATGAGTCCTGTGTTTGGTCGTCTTTTCCTTCTCTCCCCACCACGACGCCTGATGGCTGTAAGCCTCAGTAATTCCCCCTTTCATTTTTCTCATTTTAGACCTCCAATTGATGAAGCAAAGCTGAAGTAAGTTATTTTGTGTTTCTTTTAGATTGTGACACTGACAAGAGCCAGAGTGCCACCAGAAAGTTCAGTCGATGCCACCTGCCAGGCTGATGGCTGTAATTCCCTCCCATCGGACTGATGTGCAGCCTAATAATGTCAAACGGCACAGCATCCTTTTGTTATTCTGGAGATGTCACTCAGCTGTCACATGAAAATGAAAGTCGAGCCCGCTGCTGTGCTAAAGGGACAAAAATGAAAGCTTTCATGCCATGAGTTTCCTTTTTTCACATCAAAGGTTTCATAAGAAACTTCACCCTAAAAAAAAAAAAACCACTTAACCTTTAGTGAGCGACTGGAAATTCCTGGAAATATGTGTGTATTATTTTACATCATATGCTTTGAATCTACAGCAATTTTCCGCTAACAACTGCACAATGTTTCACAATGAACCAACTACACCTAACAGACCTACGAGATTCAGAAAGGGCTGTGGAGGACCCAAATATAGGAAGTAAGGAAACAAAAGTGAGGCCACAGACGAGGAATCTGACACTGATGGAGGCAGTTTAGTACTACTGATACAAGGAGGAGTTGATGGGACTATTTATACATTGTAGGTTGTTTAGCAGTATTTACACACAGAGGGGTGGTTAGGACTAGGAGGAACACACTTGAAACCCTGAGGGAGCTCCGACCAACTTTATTTTGCCCAAGAGTTAAACGCTGAAACTCATCACCAGAAGAATCAAAAACTTAAACATGTCACAGGAAATAGAGCTTGAATGAAAGTAGTTGGACTCTGTACTGTCAGCAGGACTAAAGTCTGCAGACAACATCTCTAAGGTGGCTGTGACCTGGCCAGGTGAGCTCTCATCAATCAGTCAACATTTAATAACTGATGAAATGTGTTCCAGATGTTTGGATCAATGAGGGTTTTCCTTTTGCTTTCTGTGCTGCATCGTTTAAAGCATCACACAGATTAAATGTAAGCATTAATCAAAGTAGGCCCAGACGTGTGCTTTAGTGTGTCCACAGGTCACCACTGCAAGCAGCTTTGCAACCCACCGATGCTCGGGGACGAGATCCCAGAACAGGGCCACACAGAAAATGGAAACATGTTCTTGTCTTCACCATAGTTTTGCTGACTAAGCTGTATGAGCCACTTGTTTTCTTTAATATTAATAGTTTCAGCTGTCCAGCACAAAGAGGAGAGGGCTGCATTAATCTCCAGAAAATGGGAATCAATTTAGTGTCACTATAATAAGGCTGAAGTAATTCATCTCATCAAAGCTGAGTGCATCAGCCCATCTCACAGCAACGCCATGAACCACACACTCCTCCAACGGTTCATCCTCTACCTCCATACACACGTATTATATTCCCAGCTGACAGTCACAAACTTTCTGCTCTTTTGTTATAAAAGTCTTTAAGTTTTATGTTTTTATTTGAATTTTCCTCCACCTCCAATTTGTCTCAATGAAACATCAAAATACAAAATCAAATCGATACAGCGATGTTTGGTCCATGACGTGGATTTTAGATTCAGTTTTCCAGCTGCAGTGTGTGTGTGTGTGTGTGTGCGAGCCCTCTGATGTAGTTCTTATCTTGGGTGAACATAATGAATTAGTTCTGCCCTCTGATTGGACAGTAGGCGGGTTTGGGATTGATGTGCGAATGTCTTTGCGCTCCTGTAGATGTGAAGACACGGGCGGGGTGAGAAAAGGCTTTCCCCCATTTACTGTAGTGCTGATAACATCAGCCCCCCTCCATGAGGAACGGATGGATTCAGCTGTAATGAGCTGAATTAGTCGACTCGCACGACACGACCGACACAGACGTGCAGGAGGAAGTTAGGAGGGAGTCATTCTGCAAATGTCTGACTCTGGGCTGCGTGACGGTCGACTTTCTCTCACCTGATTTAATCACCGTCAGCATCACATGACCAAAAGTATGTGGACACATTACAGCCATGCGTGACACAAACCAAAATACTCCAGCCAGGAAGAGCCTGACATAATGACTAGGTATAGTGTATACACCTGGTACAGCTGGGATGTAGGCTATGCGTTCTGGGATGTGGCATAATGCCATAGATGGCTAAAGGTCAGTACGGGCTAGAATGTTCTCACCCGGTTTGTAAGGACTTTCTGGTTCTCCTGGACTTCTCACTTTTATTTGACCAAATTAAAAACAGCCAAAGGTGTGGCTCTCTGAGTCCTTTGTCCCGTCCTTACTGCAGCAAAATGAGCAGCTGCACGTTTTCTCCATAAAGATGACGTGAAAAAGACTGCAGTGTTTCCAACACACCGAAAGTCTGACTGCAGCCTCCCTTCAATGCACGCTTTCCTCACTGAAATATTAAATAATGCCTCATATAAGGCTCTACTAAAAAAAATTATATTTGTCAAATGCTTTGTGATGATTGACAGTCCAATGTGATTAACTGATTCTGAGGCGATTCTCTCATGCTGCTGATGAACCCCAGCTGGGTGTCCGTGTTTGTGCAGCTCCTGTTCAGACCGACCCTGCAGAGCAGAACCAGGCCTGAAATCAGCCGCTGCAGTCCAACCGTGAGGGAAGATCCTCTCTGTGGAAAAAGCTCATTTATATCAGAGACCATCACAACAGCAACCTGAGCAGCGCGCCAGCTGCTCGCGAGCAACATGAAGGGCGACGGTGATGAGCAGAGCTTGAAGTTGGTTAGTTTGGGAAAATTTGAAAACTATTTTTAAACTGGCTTTAAAACATTTTAATATCAATTATTTTATTAGTTTAATTCATTTTTTCATGTTCAGACAACCTCCTTATTTCTCTGCGGTGTGTGGAAGCTTAACGTTGAGCCCTTTCTGTTTTCACGTTGTGCAAACTCGACTGGAACGCCTGCAAAATGGAAAAAAAGCCTTTTATGGCTTTGATTACAGGTACACAGGATTGGAACATTTAGATTTAAATTAGAGTTCAGAAGTTTCAGCCTTCAACTATGGAGCACTTCATAAATCAACAGCGGAGTTTAGAAGTCGATGCTCTGACCAACAGGAAGCTGTGATGTCAGCGTGTGCACTGGAGTGTTTCAGGGACGAAGCCCACAGGGCAGGTCGAACTCTGCCGTTAGCTGATGAGGATGGAAACATGCTCTCTATTCATTCTGCACATTCACTGGAGACAAACAGCCAGCGGAGACCCAGAAAAGCACCGGCTCATATTTTGTCCTCATATTCCACCTTCCGTGTTTGATTTTATTTCACCTAAACCACAGACTCGGGGACATTTTGGTTATTTATCAGTTTTTCTAACAAGCTGTTCATTTCTGTCATTGTTCAAATCGCGCACATCTGTGCTTCAGAGCCCGGCAGATCACCGGTGTTTTTCATGTTTCAGGGACACTTAGTGATTGGCCTCCTCCTCCTCCCTGAGCTCTCCTATCAGGAGCTGATTCAGGAGGCAGGGACTGCATGAACCTCGAGGTCATTGAGTCTCAGGCCTGCAGGACTTCTGGAAGACGGCATGTTCACTTAAACTCCACCATGAAAAACACGTCTGTGTGTTTGCTGTTAGAAGCTAAACTGGAAGCATGATCACCTGCGTCATTCAGGGAGATGGTCCTTGAAGCCGAGACCCGGCGTCTCCTCACGCAGGTGAGGTGACTCCGGTATGAAGTGAGTTCAGCTAAAGTGTGTTCAGGTCATGGAGGTGATGTGAGTGTTGGGTTTTCTCTGTTTTCTCTGTATCACTGCGATCTTTATCTTACAGTATTAAGCACCTTTAGAGCACAGCTGTTGTGATTTGTCACAATAACAAATCAAACGGTGACTATAGAATCGGTTGGTGAGACAGATGTATTGGTGTTTTCTGAGTCGACCAATCATGTTTGAGCAGGTTTTGGCTTCTTGCAGGTAAGCAGTCTGTGTGACGAGCAAAAGGCTGAGCGCAGGTATTTAGGCTCATCGCCCTCTCCACTCATCTTCCCACCCGGCTCCCTCTCATTCACACACAGTGTTCTGGCTTGCTTCCACTGACTTTCATTACTCGTCTCCGGTGGAAATGCAAACTAAACATCACCGGCTATAATTTGGTGTAGAATTATTTATTTATTTATTTTTATGAATCTAGATTTATAGTATGACTGCAAACAAAAATGAGCACAGGGAGCACGAAGCTGCTGAGCACACATAGCTCCCAGAGACAAAGTCATTCGTCTGAGCTCAGTGGGACCTCAGCCCGAGTCTGAGGCCAGTCACGCTCACGTCTCAGGCTAAGTTTTAACAAGCTCAGTTCAGGTCCAGAGTCAGTCGAATCAAGTCGAGCGGAAGTTAAAAGCGATTAGAAAAATGCAAAGTCGAGAGTGATGGGAGACATTTACAAACCAAGTTTCACTCAACTGAAACAAACTGGAAACTCATCCATCCACGTAGACTCGTTTGTACTCCTTATCAAACCACTTTGTACACTTCCTGTGAAGACAACATCAGGAAGATGAAAAGGACACACGAGTCAGCTCCGATCACTGTGAAAGCAGCGCGAGGTCTGAAATATGTATGAGACTCATTTTCATCACACAAACTTCCTTCATAAACGCTAGTTTGTGTGTTTAGTCTGATTTGGTCAGTTTCTGTCGAAACAAGTGAAACCTTCACAGTGAGTCCAGGTGAAGTCTGACTGAGAAGAGAAAACGTTGCTGCCAGACTTTGATCTGAATGTTTTTGTCCAGTCACATCTCCAAAAACCAGACCAACCTTGTCTCAGGCTCAGCGCCGTCAGCGGTTCTGCTGTTAATGCTAACGGCTGTCCTCGCGGTGTGGCTGCCGCCAACTCCGACTGACTGCACTCGGCACAGACGGCTCATGGAAAATCCAAGACTTCCAGCAGTCGGGCTTTTAATGTGGAAAACCTCCAGGAAGTGTCAGGTCTGACCGGTGGCTCGAAAAACAGGAAGTAAAAACTTTTCTGTTTGAGGGAAACTCTGCGTGGTGAGTATGCCCAGACTCTGACCGCATTAGAGTGATGAAGGACATTAAACTGGACTTTCCATCAGCACTGATTATTGTCACCGTACGCTCTGGAGACACAGCAGCGACTCCCAGCTCTGCCACGCCATCACGAGCGTGTACACCTGATCTGACCTGCTGCCGGTCGGGCTTTAATATTTCATCCTCCCCCTCCTCCTGACCTCTCCTCCATCTGTGAAGATCGAGCTTGTGTAAAGTGATTACTCACTCCGGCTGGCACGGCTCTGCGCCGAGCCTCCCTCGTGACCGAGCTGTTTACCGAGGCCTCCGAAGCTGCGGAGATCAGGAGGTGTGAGTGCAAAAAGCATCACGTCCGAGTCGATCCCGCCTAAACTTCACTTCAGAGGCTTTATCTCCCCCGAGAGTCACAAATCACAGGAGGCTATTAACTCACTTTGCTTCACGGCTCTCCGCTGCACAACATGAAATGAAAGCACTCCACACTCGTTCACTCATCCACCCAGCATCCAGCGGTCACCTGTCTCTTCGTGTGCTCGCTGACTTCCCCCGGCATGTCGTGGGCGCTCTTGATGAGCGTGCGGGCGATGTGGTAGTAGTACACCGAGATGATGGCCAGAGGGATGAGGAAGTAAACCAGGAAGATCATCACCGAGTGGATCTTAGGGTGCATCTGATCGGACAGCGGGTAGGGCACGCAGTTCACAAAGGTGATGTTTGTGTTGTCCCTGTGACTCTGATAGGAAAGAAAGGAGAGGAAATTAGGAAAGGAGAGAGGACAAGGAAGAGACAGCAAGGAAAGGAAAGGAAACAAAACAGAAAGTGTTGCTGTTCTTGGAGACATTACAATGAGAGGAATGGAAAAAAGGTGGATCATCAAATAAATGAAACAAGGAGATTATGGAGTAAAGAAATCAGTGCGATGAAGACGAGGAGGAGAAACAAAAAGCACAGAGATAAACAGAGAAAAGAAAATCAGTGAAGAGAAATGAAGCAAGAAGGAAACAAATGACAAAAACAGGATGTGGGGGAGGGGGCAGAATGAAAAGTAGAAACTCGTTATTAATAAATCAGGCATGGAGGGGGGGGTCATCCTGCCTCGCTCACAGATTCACTTCACTCTGCTGCGACCGACTCTGTGATGGTTCTAACGAGGAGTCCCTGTGATGGCTCTGATAAAGGTACAGGCTCGACCTGCGTGGATCTTCAGTTTGTTCGTTGGCTGATTGAATTGGATTTCCATCAGTGTGGACGCAGCAGGTACACGAACCAAATGTTTCCTATGACGGAGATAATGGAGCGCATTAATGTTCTATAAATCCCCCAGAAACAACGGTCCTCGAGCTTTTGTGTCACCCTGCGTGAGACGGCTCTAATACGTCTCTTAAATCAGCGAGCGGAGACATTTCATCCGCTCTCGTCATCCACCGGCTCAGCTTGAAGACACAGCAGATCGATGGCCGGCCTGTGGCCACAGGGCGAGGGGGGAGGGGTGTGAAGACATGTTCGGGTAAAGGAGGGGAACACGGACTGTAAAGTGGAACGTTTACCACCTTATTCTGCAGCATTTTACACTCCAATGACATTGTACATTTATCCTCACAGGGTCTGATGCTGAGAAGGGTGCAAAATTTCTAATACTAGTACTAATACTAGTACTAATACTAGTACTAGTACTGTTTAGGGAGCTGATATACTTTATGTTACCTGCATGGACACGACTTGGGAGAAAATAGCCTCGGGAATAGCCAGCAGGATGGACAGCAGCCAGATAGAAACAGCTTTCAGACAGGTCCAGAAGACAGCGCTGGACGTCTGGATGTCCATGGGGTTGACTATGGCCTTATACCTGCAGGGGACGGAGGGAAATGTCATGTAATAAACTTTACGTGTACTCAGGTAACAAAACCAGTTCAAAATCTTACGTGCAAGAAAAACATTTACAGCCACACTTTAAAGCGTGCACGAGCTGCTCTTTAGTGTCGACACTGATGAAGCATCAGGGTAACAACAGCAAGCCTGACACCTTCTCCACAAGCAGCTCCTCTCCGGTCTTATCATTCCTCCCATTGGCAGCTACCTGATCACTCACACCTGCCAAACGTCCCTCATTCCAGCTCTTCAGCGATTGTTGTGATGCATGCCCAACCTTCCAGGTCCTTTCTTCAGTCTCAGCTGACCGCAGAACACAACCGTTTTCACTAAGTCTGCAGACATTCGTTCATGCACAGCTCTCTGAGCTCTGGACCTTGACCGCACCGTCGCAGCACCTGGATTTTTTGTTCTGTGGGACGTGCTGCTGTGCTTGGATCATCGTCCTGATGATGGCCCAGTTTGTTCCAAGTTTAGCTGTGGGACAGATGATCTCACATTTGACTCTAGAATGTTCTTTTTAGTAAGAAGATGGTTGTACTGAGCAACAGGCCACAAATTTTCAGTCTTTTTTGTGAGTCAGATGGAGCTCTTGGGTTTTTGGTAGTCTCTCTGAGTGTTCGTGGACGTCCACTGCTGAGAAGACTGCAGAAACACAGCTAAACTCTCCAGACCAGCAAACGGCAAGAACATTTACAGGTTTACTTATGCTCGTAATGACCAACTAACCAAATGCATTTCCAGGTATTTGCTCCCTCCTTACAGTGAGGGGTTCGTTGTCTTCACAGAGGACTGAAATCCTTTTCCACACGGCTGGTGTCTCAGCCTCTGCACACAGCGATTCAGGAACATGGAGGTTTGCTTTTGTAGTCAAAGCAGCTAAAATGTTCATACATAAGGCTGGGAATTTATTTAAATGACTGTAAACTAAATAATTGAGGGGTTAACTGTGTTTGCCGCGTTGCTGCTGGTTGGAGGAAGGATCTCAGATGTTTAAGTTGGTGTTCATTTTATCCAACTTCCAAAGCACAAAGTGAAACATCTGCAGGCGTTTTCATTGGCCTCTGGCGTCTGACGGCATAATCTCAATCGTGACCAGGTACTCCTGGCTCTCTGTTGTCGTGTACCTGCTGCAGCTTCGTGGTCTTTCTTCTCTGATCAGCTGCCAGGTTTCGCCTCCCTGCCTGTTTCTTGACTTTTCCTGCCCTTTTGCTCAGCTCACTTCTGTTTCCTGCCTCTCTCACACTGACTGAAGCTCATCCACTCACTTTGCCCCTCGGTCATTTCGACCTGCTTGTAAAAGTTGTTTCAACTTTCTATCCGCCTCTGTGAGTCATGCATTTGACGTCTGCACCGACAGATCAGCACGTGAACATGAAATGAACTCTTATCTGTTTGAGATGCAAATAATATCATTTGACCTACCGTTCACTTCTAAATACTTACACCCCTCAGAAATAGAAATTTACTTATTTATACTATTTTCTTACATTTCACACTTTCTACACAGTATCCGTAGTAACCTTGAATGAGAGCATGCTCATCAAAAAGGACTCCTGGTGATGATTAGGATTAGCCACTGTAATATTGTTAGACTGCAGCTATTACTGCAAATAATGCTGAGCATGGTCGGGTCTCATATCAGGCACACTTTACAACTACTGGCAATATATCTGCTCAGCATACAACACCCGAACCAGGAGTAAAACTGGGCTCCAACAAGATGGGACACAACAGCAACATTACACAACTCCTCTATGAGTGAAGACAATGATGGACTCGCAGTGCTGAGTAAACAGTGAGCTAAAAAAAATCCACACAGGAGATCAAAAGACTACCAAAATAAAACAGGAAGTGAGGAACTATAAGTAACCGGGATAGTGCAGGCACATGAAAACACTTAATGTAGGTGAAACGAGAGAAAAGAGGCAGACCAGGAACTCCAGTACATGACAATCAAAACAACAACCACACAGGACCGTCGATGTCACACCTTTCAGAGAAGGTCCGACCAGGTCATAAACGCAAAGGTTCGAGCTTTCCCTCAAGTGCTGACAACATATAACAAGCATGTTCGACTTAGCTTAATCAGAGTATGGTAGCTAAGCATGTAATGAAGGCTAAAGGCTTCTTTCATATGAGCATCAGGCCAACCGCTGCTGGTGCTCCTTCTTGTGCCATCGAAACTTTCCACAAAGAGATCACGCAGAGAAAACTTGGCCTCAGCACAAATCTGTGACTCGTTTTGTTTTCACGTGTTTATTTTGTTACTTGTTTATTGAGATATTCCAGCTTTTCCGCATCAGCAAAGCATTAAACTTTTCTCATATTCCATTTAGAGCTAACACAAACACAATGACGCACACCTCAAGGTCTGTGCACTGTGCAAAGGCTAAAAATCATTACTGCATGAACCACTGATCACACTTCATATTTCTGCGCTGAATGCAAACATAAATCATTGAATAACCACGTCGCTTTCTTTTGCTGGCATAGCGGCTCCGGTCTCTTTGTTACTTAATGAGAAACCACATGATCCATCGGGTGGCAGAGAAGAGGACGCAGTAGCACTTTGTCACACTAATCACAATTATTCTCTATGTGTAATCGTGGAGCTGAATTTTAAATTCCTCATTAGGCCGAGCAGATCAGTCATTCAGCTGGGACACAGCGATTTATACCAGTGACCAACATCCATGTGTTATTTCTCTGTAGCTGCATTAGGGTTAGTTTTAATAGAGTTTGACAAGTTAGACTGTTGACTTGAGAAACGAGACGTGGGAGAAGTTACAGTCGTCACCTTCATCACCACGTTCTGTGATTTCTCTGCATCAAAGTTAAACTTTGAACATGAATTTAATTCATTTAATTTTCGTCATCATCTGAAGTCGAGAAAACCCGTCGTGATCCCGTGTCAGGAGTATCGGAACAGCTTTTTTCTAAACGCCGCGTCTCTGTGACTTTTAAACCCCAAACACTGGTCCAGCCCAAGGATCAGGTCCCCCGACACAAACACAGTAACAGTGTACGCTGTTTAGGACCAGGAGGATTGGCAGGACATCGGGCAAACCAAACAACCTCTGGCTAAGAGGATGGACCAACACAGCAGAGCCACCTCGTCAGACAGGGAGGAACGCTGGTTTGAGGGCGGAGTCAAGGAGGCCATTTATGTGAAAAGGGAAAGAGCATCTCTGAATGGAGGAGGGGCCTAAGGGTACATCTGTCACCATCTTACATGGTGGGATTGCAGTCATTGTGAGTGGGACTCATGGTTATTAATCAGTGGTCATGAGAATTTGCATATCAAGGAGCTGACCTCCCATCCATTGTCCATTCAGTGGGCTGGTTTCAGTTACTATGTACAGTCAGCTGAGACTGAAGAAGTCACCTGGATGAACAGAATCAACCTTTTGAGATAACTGAGGATAAAGAGGGGTGATATAGAAACACTGGGTCAACGACCTCAGGAACGATGACATTTATGAAATCACAGTTTTTATATAACCTTGAGAGCCTCTCCAGACTGACTCACTGTTGGAGGCAGCAAGTTTCCCTCAGTGAACCTCAGTTTTTGGCACTTTTTAGCTTCATGTTTCAGCCACAGAGGTTTACTCTTGCTAATGAAATAAAAACACTGACTCGTGGCCATGTTTATGTAATTATTCAGGTTTTCCAGTAAACTGTCAATGTGACAAGCTAGCATGAGCATAAGGCAGGATATTAGCCGAAAACATTCCCACAGTGGGGAATTCAGTTTGACAGATCACTTTTATAGTGGAGAGAAAAACGAAATAGAAAAATAAAATAAATACACATTTATAAATAACATAGAACATAATATGGAAGTCTGGCATTCAACATGCAAGGTTCAGTTTGTCAGCGAGAAGCTTGACGTTATGTCTCCTAGCATGAACCTATTCATAACCAGATGAATAAAAACAAGCAGCCTCTCTTGACATTTATGGGCTGAACAGAAGAAGGTATGAAAGAATTTGAGAAGTGCTTTGTTTTCCTCAAGGCTGCATGATTGCACCGACCTGAGGGCAACAAAACTAATTCACGTGAAAGCGAGTGCTCAGATGGATGAATGAAACCTTTACGTTTCTCCCAGAGCGAGCTCCGGTCTTTGATCTTGGAGCAGACTTTCACATTGCTAGTGAGACTCTTCCTGTCCTTCACAGACAGCCACAGAACCAGCACATGAAAGAAAACGTTAAAAGACAAAAAATGACACAAGATAATTTTAGAAATGGTGAGAAATAGTCTGCAACAAGTAAATTCTTTGTTGTCCTCATTTAACCACTGACTTTGTCTGCATCAGATTTAGGATGATACTTTGGATACTTCACCGTGTATGATACTGGCTTTTGGCGAACTGTTGTCATTCTGGAGATGGTTGATTAGTCTCTTAGTCTTTAAAGTCTTTAAAGTTCTCATTACACCACCTGAGCAGTGCAAGCAGAGCACCACTGTGACCTCACTGTGGGACGATTGAACCCTGAAGAAGAGACAGCAGGGTCCTCAGAAAACTGCAGAGAAGTTTGCAGCTGTCTGTGTAGATCAGGGGTGTCCAACTCCAGGCCTGGAGGGCCGGTGTCCTGCAGGTTTTAGATCTCACCCTGGGTCAACACACCTGAATCACATGGTTAGTTCATCACCAGGCCTCTGGAGAACTACGAGACATGTTGAGGAGTTCATTTAACCATTTGAATCAGCTGTGATGGATCGAGGACACATCTAAAACCTGCAGGACACCGGCCCTCCAGGCCTGGAGCTGCCCACTCCTGGTGTAGATGATAGAAGCAGAGGAGAAGGAGCACGGGCTTGTGAAGAGCCACAAGCAACCAGTTACAGAAACCTGCTGAACACTATCGGTTAAAAAGTTAAATACAGTCTGAGAAGAAAAATCTGCAAATAAAAAGGCTAAAAGTGAGAACTGACTGGAGGTGAGAGGCTCCCTCAGTCTGGAAACATTATTTAATAAGTCCAATTTAAAGCATTTTGCAGGTCAGCATCATCACCACTAAAGTATGGCCCATAATGCTGCAGCCAGAGTACTGACAGGGACTAGAAAGAGAGAGCATATTTCTCCTGTATTGGCTTCTCTTCATTGGCTCCCTGTTAAATCCAGAATTGAATTCAAAATCCTGCTCCTCACATACAAGGTCTTAAATAATCAGGTGGCAGATTTCTTTTCTCTTATATTAATCACATATTTTAATCACATCACTTTAGTAATAATAGTAACACTTTCTTAAATCAGTAT
>VUQR01037057.1:9882-23574 GCA_015108515.1 Hemichromis elongatus
AGGCAAAAAAAGGGGGGGGGGGGGGGGGGGGGGGGGGGGGGGGGAAATAAAGGGAAAATGTCTGTTTAACAACTATTACAGTGGAAAAACTAGTACATTATCTTTTAAACACAAGCACGCTTTCTACAGAATCAGTGTTGGGATTTTTTTGGGGGGACAAACCCAGAGAGTCAATCTTGGATCTCGATCTCAGCTTTTTGTGGCTGCAATGATGAAATAACTACTTAAAGTCCAGTGCTATTAACATATTTTGGCTAAAAAATAAACTATTTAAAAAAGTGTATATTGTGCTCATTTGGGATATTTTCATGTTTTGTTTTTTTTTATATTCAGTTATTATTAACTAACACTGATGAGCGTATTCTTCCAGGATAGGCCTACTGCTCATACTCAGCTTAAGGTCCATGCAAAATCCACAAAGGGTCAGCAGGGTAAAATTAAG
Source organism: Hemichromis elongatus (assembly GCA_015108515.1). Taxonomy (NCBI): domain Eukaryota; kingdom Metazoa; phylum Chordata; class Actinopteri; order Cichliformes; family Cichlidae; genus Hemichromis; species Hemichromis elongatus. The sequence continues at coordinate 10,325 of VUQR01037057.1, forward strand.
CATATATTCATCATGTTTCTTTTCAGCACTGTATTCGATCACATATGTGCTCCGACTTAGAGCACAGAAGCCGAAATGTCTTGATGTTCAAATATTCTTTTTGTGAAGAGCAGCCAATCACAAAAAAGTTAGTTTAAGGCAGTGGTTTTTAAACTGTGGGTCCCACTAGTGGGACATAGAGGCATGCTAGGTGTGGCACGGACCAAACAGGAATATCAACCGGTATCTGCTTCTGTAGATACTCAGATACATCACTTTTCTGATATCAAGCATTGGAAAATGTGTTAATTGCCAATATATTCACTAAGACATTTGTGTGTGCAGCACAATCTCCCACACTGAGGGGGAAAAACAGTTAGATAATTAAATCATGAGGGCCCAAAGCCTGTAATATGGCATGGTGCCTGTGGAAAAATTAGCAAAAGTCGGCTAGCTTCCTTAGCATGGGACAGCTTCCTATCTTAGACCTTTGTGGGAGTTCTACACTAGCACTTTGTTCACCAGTACTCAACTTCAAGCACACAATAGGAGGCCTTTACGACGTACGCTTCGTCAGTGTCTGTGTACAACTAAAAACTCTTGCTCGGCACAGCTGAAGGGAAAATGGCATCACCTTATGGCATTGATCAGCAACTACATTTTACAAGTTAATTAATAATTGAGATAAATTCCAAATAAGGCAGACTACTAAATTAGATAAATAAAACAACAAATAGTCACAAAAATCTGACATTTTTTTTTAGGTTTCTGGTTCTGCACTAAATAAAAAATCTGAAAAGGTTCTGTTTGGTGTGTTTGAGCCGGTTACTGTTTGTAAAATAAACCATCAAAACTGTGAAGATGCAGCAAGAAACTGCAAACTAAAACAAATAAAAAATTTTCCAAAATGATGAATTTAATTTTTCATTTATATTCATTACGTCGTGTTTTGTTCAAGCGAGCATTACTATTCAATAAAATACTTGGAGAAGTGAAAGTGAAGAAATGTCACCTTCACAAGGACCAGTATTAACTTTCCTGTTCCCAGTGGTCCATCTATAATGGCGACATCTCCAAAAGCTCTTGACTATGTTTCTGCTTTTTGAGTGTTTTGCAATTGAAGTCAAGCACTCGAGACCTCAAGCACTTTTCTTAAAAAAATGTAAAAAGATTTCTGCTCCGCGAAGGCCCATCAACATGCAATTAAAGCCTAAATGTCAAGCAAATTAATTAAGAACAATCTTCAAAGCAAAAGGGTGAGGAAAGCAAAATATTAGTGGGTCTACCGTGATCCTTAATTTCCCTCCTGTCTTCCCTTGCTCTTTGGTCCAGACCATGCTGATTCTTTCATCCTATACGGTCACAGATTCACAGCCTCGCCTGCTCTGACATGGTTTACACATTTAGCAGAGTGTTTACGCTGCACATTCTTATGACTAGTTAGAGCAAAACATACTGTAAGGATGGGGATTAGGCAGCAGGGGAGTTGAGTGCAGATGCATGTACATATACATACTCCACAATTCATTTAAGACATTTATTACTTTGACCTGTAACCTTGACACTTGCTGTGAAATAAAAGGCTCTAAATGGAAATCCTCATTAGCACAGTTCTGTTTGCTTGTCTATTTTTTTTTTTTTTTTTATCGTTTTCTTTAATGGTAATTCTCACAATTCCCAGAGAGTCACAGTAGATAGAGATCATGAGGTTTCAAGGTGAGGCTTGGCCTTCCCGGTAGTGCAGTCATATGACAGTCCAGCTGTCCTCTTTCTGTTTGTTTTGAGCCGGTAATCTGCCTCCTTGTCTCAATGCCTTTCTTTATCTCTCCCACCTCCACTGCCTAGATCTTTATGTCCTTCATTCTTTACTCTTACATCTTCTTCCCAGACATTTTTCTTTCCACTCACACTATTCCAAATTCAGAGGGAAACTCTGTGACCTCCTTATAATGTCCTGATGTTGATACAGTTTATCTCTGTGAGTGTCCGCTGGGATGAATTCCCATAAAAACCTTTTTAAGTGGTTATTTATATATACATACATAAAACCTAACTGGCTAAACATAAAAGAGCCAGCATTCCACTCTGCTGTCCTTTGACTTCTCAAAATGTCAGTTATTCCAGAACAAATTAATATCTATTTAATTGAGTTTTTATGGAGTTTTAAAACAGTAGTAGAAGTACCTAAATACCTCACTTTTTTCACTAACTTTAGAGACTGTGGCTTTCTGAAAGCACTGAAAGAAATCCTTTCAAACATCCAAAGCTTCTAATCTGACCTTGCACACAGAACATTTATGGGAAGTAGGTAATTATTCACAGTGACTGCTTCCTGTTGGATTTGCAATGCTAATTATTTGACTTGTATATTTATTTCTGGCTATGCAAATTTGAGACATAAATCTGAAACACAATCTCTAATATAGCTTTGCTCAGCTATAGTCAGCGCCAGGGTGACCAGATCCTAAAAAACTAAATGTGGGGCAGACACGTTAGCAATGCTGGGAGGTAGTCTGTAGGCTGTATAGTCCCACATAAAGAAGGACCTCAGGTCACTCTAGTCAGCACTGTGGGCGAACATTTGCCTCCATATTTTATTTTATTTTTTTAAGTTATAGTGTTTCTTATTAAACATAATAGATTATTATGCTGAATATGCTCTGCTGAATATCTTAACTTTACCAAGAGCACAGATATATCAGCATCTGTAGTAAAAGAACTCAATAGTGGATGCAGGGGTTGGATCGAGGGGCAGCCATGGCCACCACAGAAGAGCCTGCCTACGAAACAGCCCATTAATTAACTGTGTTAGCGCACTTTGCATAAAGTCACAGCACTAGAGTTATGTTTAGTAACCACCAGTGACTTTTTTTTAAATGCCAAATTGTTTTATGACACCATTTGTCCGTGTTGTTTTTCTCACAGGGACAAATAAATAAATAAAACCAAATAAAATACCATATAATAAAAATAAGTATTCTATACTATACTCTATATCTATAGTGCTATACTATATAATGATAGTTTGCACTATCTTTTGAATTTAACTACTTGACTATTCGCTATGGCAAAAGGAGTCTGATGGTCAGATGGTGTCTAAAAAGATTATGTACACATTTTCATTATTTTTGGTCACACTAATCCAATTTGCAACCTGATTTCATTTAGTTGTTATATCAGATTAAGATCTGGGGTCTTTCACCATTAAGATGATTATGGTTTCCCCGCTAAAACTATAAAACTGCAGGCAAAGTCAGGTCACATTCTCTTCCAATCTGTCAGTTTCAGTAGAGATTTATAGCACCCAAGTGGCCCATGCGTAATCTGTAGTGCTTCTCACATCTTCTAAATTAGCAGTCATTATCTGACATGGAGGTGCTGCTTTTACTACAGATTATGCTGTCTTTCATTTCTTAATGTCACTTCCATGAGAAATGCTCCCTTGTTGTTAAAGGAGGAAGAGTTTTGTGTTTTTGTCATCTTTTTAGCAGAAGTGGAATTTCTTTTGGATAGCAGTCAACTTTAGTGCTTCATTGAAAAAAAAAGAAAAAAAAAGCACCATCTCCAATGTGTCTAAGACGATGCGCGATCTTCTTTCTCGCCATATAGAATGAAATGCCTATAGATGATGTCTGTGAGGACTAATGTAGCCACCTTTGATATTTGAGAGGGCAGTTGTTCAGGTGGCCTCGGGGAGAAAACTGCTGCCTGGTGTTTTTAACACAGTCTTATAGTCATCACACACACACTCAGTCCCCTGTACATGTCCCCTCATATGTTCTAACCAAACATAATACTGATCCTAACTTATGTTTATCCCAACGCCCAAAAACGTAACCCCAAATTTGGGGTAATCATCACAGAAATGTTTCCAATGGTGTGAAACGCAACAACCATACTAACATGGTTTGCCATTTTTCTTTTTTTCTTTTTAAAATACTAGTTAGCCATCATTAGTGTATGACATAATATGAGTTTGGTCACATTTAAACTAAAACTAAGTAACAGACTAACGAAAAGGTAAAAAAAATTAAGTTTGCAAAATTAAAGCACAAAAATCTGGGGTGGTCTATACCAAACATTAAGCAAAATATTAGTCAAATAATCCAATTAAGATACTCCAGAAGGCACCAACAGCACGTACAATCAGTGAAGAAGTCTAACTTGATGTCTGAGGTCTAGCAGATGTTGGCCTCGGTTCCAGCTGCCTGTGGCAGGACTCCTATAATCACTTTGGCCACGCCTCTAACTCAATTATCCAGGTGGACGACTTACAAAACATCCAACTATCTGACAGTTAAAGTGATTGGGAAGCTGTCCATAGGGGCTAAAAATGAATACTGTCTCAAGAGGAACTGTAGTTTTTACCACAGGGGCTTCATTTTTCAGTTTTACAGGTTGTCCCTGGATTCCATTGTTGGCCTATCCGTGCTTTTATCACTCAGGAATAAAGGATTGATTTTACCGATATAGCATTCTCGACATGGGAGCAAACACATCCTGTTGATATGATTCTGGCTGTATGCTCAATTAGCTATTCGAGTTCCTGAATAGTACTGAAGTATGTTTTTTTCTGTGATTTCCATGTGGACTGCATTTTCAATGGGAACTATATATCACACTGAATGTGATATATTGCCTGCCTGTGTGTTACGATTTGACAGAGTCATGATGAATGAGTGAGAAGAAGTAGCTTGGATTTATGACTTGGGTTTACCATACACAATATCTTTGACTTCCCAGTATAACTGGTCAGTAGGTTCCTATGTGTGTAGCATTAAATCCATCATTCAAACATCTGAGTGAAGTAACAATAATCAAAGCACACTTTAAGTGAAAGGAGACTTTCAAAGGCTGTTTGAACGATGTGTTTATGTGGCAGCTGAAAACATGAGAGCAATGCACGCTAACCCTATCACCAGACAAGAATGCTGCTTACATATTTCTGAAATGTATGGAGCTTGGAACCATGGGACGGTGTGCATTGAAACTAGTCTGCATACCCTTGTCTTCCACTGTATTACTTCCACTGATGGCCTTTTATGGTCCGTCATAGTCATAATTCTAGCACTAGTTGCACAGGCTTTGCGTGCTATGAAGGTGACTTACTCCTCGTCTGTGCTTTCCCAGGTGGTTTGCCTGACAGTAAGTTTATTTCCTGAGAGTCCCATGTTCCTTTTCAAGACTGTCTGGATGCTTAATCTGTAATCTGCACTATATCTGCTGCAAGTATTTGAGGCCTTTAATCTCACTTGTATTTCTATTCTGAGACCATTTAGTTAATTTACAAGCGACTTTAAGTTTTTTCAGTTTTAGATCTGAAACACAACATGACACGAACTGATTCCACAATACTATTCCCTTTTTTACCATTTGAACGTGAACAGGCTGAGGTATGTCTGGATTAATGAACGATAAACGCACCAGCAGAGTTGCACTTACTCATCTCAGCCTTTGAGTTTAGCAAAACCAAAGGGAAAGACAGCCCAACTGCTATATCGTATATCATTTGGTATCTAATATTATGACTTCTTGCTGCAAGCATGTTGAAGGACAATAGTGGTTAATTTGCCTACATCTAATAAGCATTGGAAAACAAATGATAAAACAGATGTTAGGCAATGCCTAACTTCCTCGAAAACATGTTTCAAGTGATGTGGTGTGCTGCAAACCAACAGTCAATTGATGTGTGAAGGCAAATTAAAGCTTCATGGGATATTCAAATGACTCTAATCTTTCAAATGATAAAAAAAATAGAAATTTGTCAGTGTTGGTGCCTTTATATGACTCTCAAATGCTTTTCCATGTCAATAACTTGGCAGACAGGATGCTAATGCTAACCTAGCCCAAAGAAGGAGTGAGTCTTAAACCGAAAAGGTAACAAAGGCAGTGATCAGCGGCCAGGCTTGCAGACTCTGTTTCTACCAGTTTCTCTTTCTTTAAGGTCTCTTTGGGCTGCTTTTCATCTTTGCTTTGTGTTGTTGAGTTCCCATTCATACGTAAAAAAGTGAAACGTACATGTGTCCTTATTAGGATAGGGATTAGTATTGAAGCCTCAGGGTTTTATTGTTAACGGGTTATTATGACATACTGTGTTTTGGGCCAATTTATAGAACAATCGTACTCATAACAAGTAGGGTAACGAGTAGTGTAACAAATTATTTTCTCTGAAGAGTCATTAAGTAACATACCTCATTACTTCCATAAACTGCTGGGTGAAATTCACACGCACACACACAAATACTGAGCTGTAAATGTGCTTTTTAACGCTGCAAAGGTGGGAATTAATGCAAGTAATTGTTGAGTAACTCAATTTTAAAAGCAGGTTCCCGTAATCTCTGAAGGAAATGCAGCTTGTTTTTTTTTGTTGTTTGGTTTTTTTTGGCACTTCTACACTGGCTTCATCTTTCTGCTCAGTGGTTTCTTCTTGCAAGAATCACTCCAAAAATCAGTTGGCAGCAGCTGTTCTCTCCCCCTGGTACAGTAGTACCATTGTGCTTACAAAAATGTAGTTTATCTCAGTTATTTGCATTTGGAATGTGATAACTAATGCGACAGAACCACAACATAGAATGTGTCAGACTTGGCAGCATATAAAATTCAATCAGGTCAGACAAAGAGAAAAGAAAAAAATGAGTAAGGCTTACTCTTACTGTAGATGAATCTGAAAGTTTTTTCAATATATATATATATTATATATATAATATATCGTTTTTCAAATATTTTGTGGTGAAACAATTAATTGGAACAAGCAAATGATGAAATTTGAAGAAAAGTTATTACTGTTTTGTCAATTAATTTTCCTACCGAGCTGAATATTTCCATGGGTAGTCTGTGTGTGTGTGTGTGTGTGTGTGTGTGTGTGGGCGCGTGTGTGTGTGCTATATCCCAGAGCATCAAATATTATGATTTTTATCAAATGCCATTGACACAAATTGTTGTTTGGTGGCAACGTTTAAATGCTCTGGACATATCGTAACACCAACAGATAATGGTTCTGTTTTAAAGAATGACAAATTCCTCATTCCGAGCAAAAAGGACGTTTTTACTGTCCGAAGTTTGTTTTTTGCACCTTTGTTTTTCTGTCTTGCTTCATCTTTTCTGTTGCTCTTAATTAGGTTTCTGAATTAAATAATGTGGTTTGGTTTATGTAAAAATAAATTTCAGTTACACATCCTCAGTTGGCACTGATAACAGTCCCAAAGAGGTAATGGCACCAAGAGAGTACTTTTGACTGCAGTCTCAAGGCATCCGTTTCGAATGTTTCACTACTCCTATCAGAATACCGCACATATTAAAAAAATGATCCTAAAGGGGTACGAAGTGTGTTGCAATGTAACACCCAGCAGTCCTGAAGAAGCATCCACATGCGGTGACTTGGCAATACAAACAGGTTGAGGAGACCAAGGTTAGTATTTTTTTCACCTTCACCAAAGACCACATGGTTTGCATCATTTAGGATCAAATATGGCCTTTCAAAATATAAACGCTGAAAATTCAAAGAATAAATTTACATTGAATGTAAATGTGACTTGTTCGCTGCTTCAGCTCATCAGCACTTTTCATTCAGCACAGTTTTTTTGTTTTTTTATGAAAGAATTTAAAAATAAAGAAAGATAGAAAATAATGTGATGAGGAATAAGAAATTCTACAGTTCCTGTAGTTTGCCAAACCACACCAAATCCACAGCCAAAATACTGACAGGAGGTAGTTAATCATTCAGTATGTGGCGATATCTGCTGTCCAAGAACAACAGCAGTCTTATTTGGACAAGAAGAATTAGTCATGTGTCTTTAACATTTCAGATCCTTTGAGACAATATTACTTTTTTGGAAACTGTAACCTCTTAGAATACTAAAAAAAAATTAAAAGTAAAAAGAAAGTGGTTTAAGAATGCTTGTGTTCAAAGTGCCTGACAGCAGAATAAGCACCAGCAGCCAGGGTGGAAGGAACACATGATGAGTGACTAGACTCACGATGACCTCTAATGACAGCATTCAAAACCTTAACTTTACATTTACCAAATCTTGAATCCGAACTCTGTATGCTTAAATCCCAGTGATAACTAGTCAGTCTGAGAGAAATGTGTCATCTGTGTTATTCATTTGCTCAGAAGTTACATAGCCTTGGATCACGTCAAACAAACCTATAAACGCAATCACACAAGCCTGTGTTGGTCTTTCAAACAAATAGGGCAAAAAGTAATGACTGTAAAACACAGTTATCAGTTTTTAGTTATCTGTCTGGCTTTAACTCCTGCCAATTTTCCTTTAACCACGGGACACACAGCCAGCAAAATACTCCTATTTGGATCAAGTCAGATGACAAATAGTGCCTGCGAGAACAAAACAGCAAAGCAGGTTCTATTGTGAATAAACTCACCATGGCTCTTGTCAGTTTGTTGGTGTTTTTGCTGCCATGCTTGCAGAAATTTAGAACAGCTCACCAAGAGGAAGGCTGGTCATGTGCGCCGAATGTGACACACTGTGTTAATGACTTATCTGATTGTCGTCTATCCAATCTATCATGGTTTGAGAGCTACTTAATGATAATCACGCAAGATGAAAATCGTATTCTGACTTGGCAACACTAATCCGACTGCCATGGTGAAAAGGAGAAAGAAAGATGATGATTTGAAAATTGTGATGTCACTTAAAGTTAAAGGCTGATAGTTGTGCCTTTTACGTCTTTGAAACGAGCTGACAAAAAGATGGAGGTTAGAAAATCTCAGATTGTGTGACCAGAAGAGACAGAAAAGAGAGAGGTTGGAGTCATCAAGCTCAACTGACAGCCAAATGTAAATAAATAAAAACAGTACAGAGAAAAGAAAAAAAACCAAAAAACTCCTTAAAAACAGAAAAGGCAAAAGGAGTAAAAACATTAGGTATAGCATTAAGACACATAGGACAGGGGGAACAAGTGGGTCCTTAACTTAGCTTTGAAAACCTCCACGGAGCATGTCTGCCTAAAATTTTGAGGGAGGTCGTTCCACAAACATGGGGCACGAAAAGAAAAGGCACGCTCTGCAGTAGTCTTTCTTCTGGCTTTAAGTGTCCTGAGATTGAGGGAAGGAACCTCTCTGCAAAAGGTCTGAGAGCGCCAAACCATTTAAAGCTTTGTAGGTGAGCAACAGGACCCTTTTTTTTAAACCTCTAAAACTCTGCTTCGGTAGCCCAGAAAGAAGAGCGTTACAATAATCAGTGCACAAAGACACAAATGCATGGAGCAGAAGAGGGAATGGACTTGCATTTGGCATCTAAAAAAACTTTAAGATTATCCATAATTGAACAGGAAGCCCTGACCCAAATTTTGTCTGTTGGAGGCCCCTAAATAACAATAATGATAACTTTCCATCAACTTCTGGCAGAAACTAAGACAAAAGTGCCAATTACATATCTGCTTTTGATTAGGGCATGTCAGATGAATCTGCGTGCTCGAGCAGGCCGAGACATCCTGTGGTGCAACGATGCCAAAACTCCAATTGCCCATCTTACTTGAACTGAAGAAAAATCCATAGAGGCATCACAAAACTTGCACTTTTGCAGATCAGGACAAGTCCTTTGGTTTGAGAAATTCCAAGATGACGCGATATCAGCCAAAGTGCTTGACACACGAGACACCTTTTCAGATATAATTGCAGACATGTAAAAAAGCCAGAGACATGGCGGCATGGTTGGCCAAAGAGCCAACGGGTAATCCAATCACAATGAGAGAAGTCCACAACGGTCGTTCACAGCAGGCAGACTAGAAGCAAAGGTTACTATTTTTCTTGGATTACGCTATCCTCCACATTAATTATCGTGACATTTGCTCACTATTGAGGTGGAATGAATCCAATATGTCGATTGTGATGGTAGTCTGGATTATGCTGTAAGTAAAGCTTTAGTGCCATAAATATTTTAGGGGAAATCATGCAGTTGTTTATTCATCTTGGTGACCAGTGAAATGAAACTCATGACTCATTCTTACTCTAACCCAGAGGCAAGACTTGCTTCCAGTTAGACTAAGATTAGATGCAAGAAATCAGAATAATGTTAAAAGATGGAGATTAGGAAAATGCAGACTGTGGGGACACAAGGGATGGAGAGGAGAGAGGTGGAACTCATCAGTCTCAATCAGCAGCCGGTCGACAGACGTCTTGATCTAACCAAGATAATTGTGTGACCATTACAGCTTGTTGGCAGTCAGCTGTGCAATCTATGCACTCTCTAAATGACAGCAAACATTATCAAAAATGACTTGTGGTTTGAGTATAAACTTTATATTAAAAAATGGACAGAGCTTTCAGTTTCTAGTTTCAAGTCTAAAGGTCTATACACACCAGACACATAAAATTGGTACAAATATTTAGTGCATTAGAGATCTTACCAACTCATCTATCTTAAAGCAGGGGTTGGTTTACAGCAAGCACACAATTTTGCTGGATCAGTTTGCAGCATTTAATTTTTTGGATCGTGATTTTTCGCAAATGCAAATAAACAGATCTGACCAATCTGATTACTGCATATGGCAACAATTAAGCTTGGAGCTCAAAACATGCACTGGTACTAAACAATGATATGGAAATAGTAAAATAATAGTATTTTATCACAGACACACAGCGAGACGCTGCTCAGGATCACTCGGCTGTGATATAGCTTCAACTCCTGGATCAAACCATGAAATTCTCCCTGCTGCTGCCCTCCTGCAACAGAGGAACTCAGAATCTCAGTTTCTTCCTGTTCCTGTTTAGAAATATCAGGACCACGACCAATCATCAGATGCTGGGTACGCTTTTCGGTGGGCCTACCTTGAGATTGACACGTTGCTAGTGTATGATTGTGCCAATGTCCTTGTCTGAGCCGCCATCTTGCTTGTCACGTTTGTTTAAAAAAAAAAAAATACAATGGGAACACCCAAAATACTCTGCTCTAAGCTCTGCTCTTTACTGACCTGAGGGAACCGTATGCACACAGCTGCACATTTAACCTGTTTTGCTGGTAGGCTTGCACCAACCATTAATCTAGGGAACACTTCCATTATACACTGACACATGCTCTCTCACGCACACAAAGAAGCCAGATCTAAGCCACCGTTGAGCCGTTCAGTCTATTCCTGTGTGATTCTATTAGGCTTGACACTGGATTAGCTCCCTTGATCTCTACATCTGATTTGGATTGGTAAACTATTACTGCTCTCGCTCTCTTACTATTCTCTCACTCTGCGGTTTCCTGACAATCAATCTACCGCATACACATACAGTATCTTTCTCAGTGAACAGATCACACAGTTCTAAGCTGTCAGGCTACTCCTGTGCTCAGTCTTTGTTCACTCTTCTCCTGCGGCTTGATGCCAGGCCTGCAGAGAAGCTGCGGATTTAGGTAAGTGTTGGATATGAAATCTACTTAAATGTAACTCTGGAGTCCTTTCAACAAACAAATGTGTCACAAAGTACTTGAGAGACAAAAGGGGGGGGGGGGAAAGCAGAAACTTGATTTTTAAAAAATAGGCCAGGTGTAGTAGAGACCAGAAACACTGCTCAGTCCGTGAGTGCGGTTGTCAGTGTGTAATTCCAGCCAAAGTGGACTTTGTCAGATGTAGGGCACAATGAATAACCACATCAAGGTAGAAGAGGATTTTTTCCCCTTTACTCTTTGGGTAAACCACAGAAATCTAACTCTCACCATCCCTGTTGTGTCTGCGTGGCCTGTTGTGTTAAAAACAGATGGTTAGAGGCTCTTTTGTTCCATTTCTTTCTCTCTCCTCACACAAGGACTAAACTGGCGTGTGTCAACACTGCTGCACTCGTTCATTCAATGGGGTAGGGAGGGGCAAACCTACCACTGAGGGTGAGGAGTTCGCAGGTTTGAAGCAGGTTTGCTTTGCCACCCAAACACTTCAACAGCTGCTTTATTTTTAAGTGTGAAAGCTCTGATAAACCAAAGCATACTTCAGTTACACAGCACTGCGTTATGGTGATACTCTCATTCTGGTAACCTGTTTGAGTGCTCCACTCTCATTTATCTGACATTTAATGCAGTCTTAATGCGTCACCTGGCAGGGCTCCAAGAGGACATAATCAATTTTACAGGTTTACTTATTTAAAGCTCGCTGTTACAAACTAGACAGGGTTTAAAAGACCTGTAGGGTCACCTGATGGGTATCATAAAAGATGACAGGGATTTGCATTTTGGGAATTGTGGGCTCTCGCCACACTTAGGACTAAATGGAAGGTCGTCTAAATGCCTAAGTTTTCACATCAATGTCCCACAAGCCCTGCAACTTTCTCGAAGTGCAATAATTGATTAGTCCTTAACAATCAAGGTAAAATACAAATAAGATGTGCAGCTAAAGAAATAGCCACAGGAGCACATTCAAAATGTAAAACATTCAATGCATCTATCCATTTTCTAACACATCCGAGTTTGGTTTGTGGAAGATCTTCCAGCTCATCTGGGGTGACACTGAGTTGTTGCCAGTGAGCCAACATATATAATCTCCCCCGGATCTCCCCTTGGGCCCCCTTCTGTTGGGACATACCCACATACCCAAAAAAAAATCTTACCAAGGAGGTGTCCAACCACCAAGCAAAACCTCAGTTGGCTCCTTTTGATGTGGAGGAGCAGCGGCTCTACTCTGAGTGCTTCTTAAATGAGCTCCTCGCCCTATCTCTAAGGGAGAGCCCAGCCACCCTTTGAAGAAAACTCATTTCTGCCTCTTGTATCCATGACCTTATTCTTTTACTCACTGCCTGGACCTCGTGGCCATAGGTGAGGATGAGAAATGCAGATTGACCAGTAAATTGGCACCTTTGATTCTCTCCTTCACTCTTCAACAAGAAACTGCTTCTCCATAAATGCTATACTAATTCAGTCCAATTCATCGTAATTTATATAGCATTTCACCTCAACCCGCTCTCTACACCGTAACAGAAAAACCCCCAACAATCAGACCACCCACTGTCAGCAAGCTCCCATTCAAAACTCCCGTTTAACAGGAAGAAACCTTCAGCAGAACCAGGCGTCCTTAAAATTTGGTGATTTGCCTTCAGCTTTCATTCCACTTTTAATGATGTTTTTTTTGTTGCACATTGCTGAATACAATATGAGCATAAGCAATCCCACAAAACCTTCAGTGAATAGAAGTGTTCAGCATGTTCAGCAGTAAAACTCATGTTTACTAGAATAGAACAGAATAGAATGCCGTTATTGTCATTATACAGTTGTACAATGAGATACAGAGCATCTCCTACTCAGTACAAACATGCTGGGGGGGGGGGGGGGGGGGGGGAG